>RJWK010023846.1:0-19404 GCA_004363435.1 Platanista minor | reverse complement strand
AGTAATGAAATTGAAACTGTGATTTAAAATCTTCCAACAAACAAAAGTCCAGGACCACATGGCTTCACAGGTGGATTCTATCAAACATTTAGAGAAGAGCTAACACCCATCCTTCTCAAACTCTTCCAAAATATTGCAGAGGAAGGAACACTCCCGAACTCATTCTATGAGGCCACCATCACCCTGATACCAAAACCAGACAAAGATGTCACAAAGAAAGAAAACTACAGGCCTATATCACTGACGAACATAGGTGCAAAAATCCTCAACAAAATACTAGCAAACAGAATCCAACAACATATTAAAAGGATCATACACCATGATCAAGTGGGATTTATCCCAGGGATGCAAGGATTCTTCAATATATGCAAATCAATCAATGTGATACACCATATTAACAAATTGAAGAATGAAAACCATACAATCATCTCAATAGACGCAGACAAAGCTTTGACAAAATTCAACACCCATTTATGATAAAATCTCTCCAGAAAGTGGGCATAGAGGGAACCTACCTCAACATAATAAAGGCCATACACGACAAACCCACAGCAAATATCATTCTCAATGGTGAAAAACTGAAAGCATTTCCTCTAAGATCAGGAACAAGACAAGGATGTCCACTCTCACCACTATTATTCAACATAGTTTTGGAAGTCCTAGCCATGGCAATCAGAGAAGAAAAAGAAATAAAAGGAATCCAAATTGGGAAAGAAGAAGTAAAACTGTCACTGTTTGCAGATGACATGATACTATACATAGAGAATCCTAAAGATGCTACCAGAAAACTACTAGAGCTAATCAATGAATTTGCTAAAGTTGCAGGATACAAAATTAATGCACAGAAATCTCTTGCATTCCTATACACTGATGAAAAATATGAAAGAGAAATTAAGGAAACATTCCCATTTACCATTGCAACAAAAAGAATAAAATACCTAGGAATAAACCTATCTAGAGAGACAAAAGACCTATATGCAGAAAACTATAAGACACTGATGAAAGAAATTAAAGATGATACAAACAGATGGAGAGATATACAATGTTCTTGGATTGGAAGAGTCAATATTATGAATATGAGTATACCACCCAAAGCAATCTACAGATTCATGCAATCCCTATCAAATTACCTATGGCATTTTTTACAGAACTAGAACAAAAATCTTAAAATTTGTATGGAGACACAAAAGACCCTGAGTAGCTAAAGCAGTCTTGAGGGAAAAAAACAGAGCTGGAGGAATCAGACTCCCTGATTTCAGACTACATTACAAAGCTACAGTAATCCAGACAATATGGTACTGCCACAAAAACAGAAATATAGATCAGTGGAACAAGATAGAAAGCCCAGAGCTAAACCCACGCACCTATGGTCAACTAACCTATGACAAAAGAGGCAAGAATATACAGTGGAGAAAAGACAGTCTCTTCAATAAGTGGTGCTGGGAAAACTGGACAGCTACATGTAAAAGAATGAAATTAGAATACTCCCTAACACCATAAACAAAAATAAACTCAAAATGGATTAGAGACCTAAATGTAAGACTGGACACTATAAAACTCTTAGGGGAAAACATAGGAAGAACACTCTTTGACATAAATCACAGCAAGATTTTTTTTGATCCACCTCCCAGAGTAATGGAAATAAAAACAAACAAACAAAGAAACAAAAAACAAAGCAAAAAAGTGAACCATTTAACTGAGGAGCTACTATGTGTCTGTACATCTATAAGTTATGCATATATGTATATGTGTTATCATATATACATATGCCTAGATATAACGTGTGTGCATGTGTGTGTATACAGTCCTCCTGCCCCTCCTCAAGCCCTGTTGTAATGTGTGGATGGACAGCAGCTCTTCCTGCACCACCTGCCCACACTTGGCCCTGATTTACATCCTTCTGGTCCTGGGGCGCTGGGGCCTGACACAAGGGCAACAGGAGAGGGTCCCATCAGGCTTCCAGCTGCTGCTGCCCCATCTGCCTCTTCGGAAACTCCTTTCCCAGGTCTCCCATCCTATCTTGCCTGCTTCCAACCACCCTGGGCCTTGGCCCGCACCCCCCCCCGCAGCCCCCCCCCCCATCAATCAGCCCTCTAATTAACCCTTGAGCCAAGCTCTGCCACCCCCTTTGGCCTTCGAGGCTGGGTTGGGAGGCTCACAAGCCAGCCTCTCATGGAGCAGAAAGTCACATCTTGTCACAATAGGTCCTTGACAGAGGACTTGTGACAGCATCCTGGCCCATGATCATGGGCAGAGACTCAGTAGGACTTTGCAAGCATCTGATTTTGAAGTCTTTGGAGACCTGAAGACTCCTGGCTTTGAGCTCAGCCATGAACAGGAAAGCTGATAACTCCAATTAGAGGAGAAACCAAAGTCCAAAGATATGCTATATTTTCACTTGTTCAGACACTTTAGCTTAGGCACTCAGCTCTTCAGAAAGTGTGAATGATAGATTAAAATCTAAACCTGTTCTTTGAGAGCAAGGAGCTCACACTACCAGAGGATGGGCATCCCACAAGCATTTCCTGAGTGTACCATGTCTTGTAAAAATAACAAGGGAAAACAGGTGTATTTTATATTAAGTAATTAGATAACCATGGTCTTGAGGTCCTGTGTGCTAGATGTTGAAGAAGAAAAAAAATGAAAAAGATGGCCTCTGCTTTTGGGGTTTATCATAAAATGGGGCAGACAACTAAAAAAAAAAAGGTTTGCAGCACCATAGATGGACCTAGAAAATATTATACTTAGTGAAGTCAGACAGATACTACGATATCACTTATATGTGGAATCTAAAAAATAATACAAATGAATCTGTATACAAAACAAAAACAAACTCACAGACATAGAAAACAAACTTATGGTTACCAAAGGGGAGAGGGAGGGTGGGAGTGACAAATGAGTAGTATGGTATTAACAGACACAAACTAATATACATAAAATAGATAAGGAACAAGGACTTACTGATAGCACAGGGAATTATACCAATATCTTGTAATAAGCTATATTGGAATATAATCTGAAAACAATAACTGAATCACTATGCTGTACACCTGAAACTAACACAATATTGTAAATTAACTACACTTCAATTTTTAAATATTTTTTTTAAAATTTAAAAACCTTGCTGGCTTAAAATTATTTCTGTCTTTTCATATCATTATGAAACCAATCACAGGTGTTCAGAAAACAAAATGCCCTTAGAAAGATAAAGCAAAATTTTTAATCCCAAAGACACAAAGAAATATTCTAATATTCATTGGTTAGCCTAAATAATAAATATTAGATTGAAAAAAGGAGAATATGTCAAACCAGGGTGATAAGAGCTCTTATAAGGAAAGCAAAGGGTGCTAAGAAAGGGGCGCAAAGGAGGGGCTGTAAACTGTGGTTGAGGTAATAAGACCCACACAGACACAGACAAAAATAGTGTTATGATAGAGGGTAAAATGTATGATTCAATTAAGCAAGCACTTATGGTGCACTGGTATGCCAGACATTGTGAAAATCAATCTGAAATACAATAAAAAATCCAAATGTCATCAAAGACTCAGGTCTTTTCTATCCTTCCACTTTGTTCTCCACATGTTGGCTTTTCATGCTGGTAGTTAGGGCCTTATAATCACAAACTGGCTACCACAGCTCCAGACATCACATCCTAATACTAGGAAAAAAAGAGATGAGGGTTAAAGACTTTCTCTTCACCAGTTTTTCTCTTTTATCCAGGAATCAAAA
Organism: Platanista minor; assembly: GCA_004363435.1. Taxonomy (NCBI): domain Eukaryota; kingdom Metazoa; phylum Chordata; class Mammalia; order Artiodactyla; family Platanistidae; genus Platanista; species Platanista minor. The sequence goes on along the minus strand of RJWK010023846.1, from coordinate 15,675 downwards.
ACTTTCCCAGAAGTTCCTCAGCAGAATTTCTGCTGTGTTTCATTTGTCAGAAATGGGCTATGAGGCAAAAGCAGAGGGAGGAGAAAGGATGATAAATATCTGGTAAAGTAGTTTAGAATTGCGATGGGCTAGGCATATTGTCAACTGAAAAAAAAAAAAAGGGATTCTATTGGCAGAATACTAACATTCATCTGGTCCAGCCCTCCTTCTGGGTACATGAAAGATTGTAGTCTCCTGCCTTCTTGAAGTTACGTGTGGCCAGAAGACAGTTCTTGCCAATGAAGTGAAGAATTTAATTTCTAGAACTTGGGTCTCTGTTCCTCTGTATCGGGAAACCCTGAAGCCTAGTGTTGAGGTGTAGGTATCATAAGACGGTTGACTCTGTCACCCTCATCTCTGAGTGATGTCTATGCCGAGCAGAGTACCCCACCACAAGCTCACAGTGGTCAACAGGGTAGAGCGAGTGGGAAGTAAACCTTCATTGCTTTAAGCCAAGGAGATGCAAGGACTACTTGTTACCACATATAACCTAGCTTATCTTTGGGGCATGATTGATGCAGAAATTGATACTAGAAGTGGGGAGCTTTCTTTAAAAAAAAAAGCAATCCTAATATTATGTGCCATTGGCTTAGCAGTTTGGTGGTAAATAGGCTGAAAAACTGATATTGGAGACTGGAAAGATGGTCAGTTTTTAACGGTGATAACTTGGTAGACAGATCATATACCTAATGTATTTGTTGCTCTAGGAAAAGAGGTTTTAAAAAATTAGAGCATTACGTTTGGTAGTGTACATATGTCCATGCCACTCTCTCACTTTATCACAGCTTACCCTTCCCCCTCCCCATATCCTCAAGTCCATTCTCTAGTAGGTCTGTGTCTTTATTCCTGCATTAGTAGAGTGTGTGTTCATTGTCAAGGTCAAGGTATTACTAGGAAGATGTGAACTCAGGAAAGAACTGGCCAGATTACAAGCAGAAGTGAAAGGAAATGAGAAAGTCCCAATGCAGGTCTTTGCAGGGTTGGAGAGGACAACTTCTCACTTCTCACTCCAAAGAGCAAAAGACAAGGATGAGAGAACTTTTTAAAATATAGTTATTCAGTTGTTCACTTATATCAGTATAGACTCATATTTATTTTACTCTATGGATTATAACCTAATACTATTGTTATTTATTTTGTTCAAATTTATTTTGGCTTTGGACATCAAGAGTTCCTTCAATTTGTCCCCATCCTTTATTTTAGCACTTCCTTAGTTTCTGGTGCTACCAGATGACCCAGACACATCTTGTATTTCCCCTGCCCTGGAATCAACTGCTTCTCTCAAGGATCCCTGATTCCTTATATTGGAGAGCTTTATTTAGAAACCAAGATATGGACACTAGGCGTGCCTGTTGATTCAGGGATATCATGGTGTCCAGACGGCTACTATCCCAGGCACGCACACACATTCATTTTTATCTATCTGTATATATACGTTTTAAACCAAGATTTCATACTGATACCTCCAATTCCAATCCAACGTTACAAGGTTCATTTTAGCATTCCCCCTTTCTTAATTGTAACTTTTTTCTCCAGCAGAGAGAAATCTGGCTTTCATTATCTACATTAAATCTACTGATTTGTTCAATCTTACTGTACACATAAGTAGTTTCAGAATCTCTAATCCATATCCCTATGAGAAATTTACTAACTGGAGTACAGTATCTATGTAGAGTTTTTTGTCTTTACCCTTATTCAGTCAAAACTGTTTTCCAAAGTAATTTAAGCTAGTTCTTTATTCTCTCCAGCGGGTTAGGTTATTCTTCTGTAACATATTTAGATGCCTTGTTGTGACTTATATTCCATTTTGGGTTCCACCCCCATATCCTCATTGACTTTTTAAATTACATACAGTAAAATTCATTCTTTGCAGTATAATTCTATGCATTGTGTCAAATGCATAGAGTCACGTGTTCACCACCACAGTCACTATACAAAACGGTTCCATCATCATGAAATTCCTCCATGCAGTCCCATTGTAGTCAACCACTTCCTGAACCCCTACCCTTGGCAACCACTGATCTGTTTTCCATTCCTATAGTTTTGCCTATTCCAGAATATCATATAAATGGAATCATTCAATATGTACCCTTTAGAGTCTGTCTTCTTTCACTTAGCAAAATGCATTTAATCCATCCATGCTGTTGTGTGAATCAGCAGTTTGTTCCTTGTTACCTCTGAGTAGCACTCTCTTGTATGCATGTGCAATACTTTATCATTCACTGATTGAAGGACATCTGGTTATTTACAGTTTGGGGCGAGTATGAATACAGGTGCTATAAACGTTTTCACACAGGCTTTTTGTAAATATAAATTTTCATCCCATTTGGGTGAACACCTAGGAGTGGAATTGCTGGGTCATATGGTAAGTGTATTTTTAACCTTTTAAGAAACTGACAAACTGCCAAAGTGGCCTTACCATTTTGCTTTCCCACCGGTGAATTATAAGTGTCCAGCTGTTCTTCTGATCATCAGCATCCGGTATTGTCAGTTTTGTTTATTTTAGTCATTCTAAAAGACATGTAGTGCTAACTCATTATGAATTTAATTTGCATTTCCCTAATGACTAATGATGTTGAACATAATCTCATGTACTTATCGGCCATGTGTATATCTTCTTTGGTGAAGTATCTGTTCAAATCATTTGGGGTTGATGATGATGATCATGATCATTATGATTATCATCTTCTTATTGTTGAACTTTGAGAGTTCTCTGTGCATTCTGGCTATAGAGCCTCTGTTAGAGATGTGTTTCCCAAATATTTTCTCCTCGTCTGTAGCTTATCTTTCCATCCTCTTGACAGTGTCTTTTGGAGAGCAAATGTTTTTAATTTTAACAAAATCCAATTTATCAATTTTTTAACATATCCTTTTGGTGTTGCACCTAATTATTCTTTGCCTAACCCAAAGTTACAGAGACTTTTTTCTACATTTCCTCATAGAAATTTTATAGTTTTACATTTTACATTTAGATCTATGATGTATTTTTAGTTAATTTTTGTATAAGGTGTGAGTTATGGGTCAAGGTTCTATTTATGTGTGTATGTATGTATGTATGTATGTGGACATACAACTGTTCCAACAGCATTTGCTGAAAAGACTATCCTCTCTCCATTAAATTAGCTTATCACTTTTGTCAAAAATCAGTTGCCTATTTATTTTTCTGGACTCTCTACCCTGTTTCATTGATCTTTGTAGCTATCATTTCACCAGTACCACATTATCTTAATTTCTACAGTTTTATATTTGGTCTTGAACTCAGATAATGATAGTCCTTATAATTTGTTCTCTTTTTCAAAAAAAAATCTTGGCTATTCTAGTTCCCTTGTCTTTCCATATAAATTTTAGAATCTGCTTATAGAGATCTACAAGAAAAAGCCCATTGATATTTTGATTAAGATTGTGTTGAATTTATAGATTAATTTGGGGAGAATTGACCTGACTTCTTAACAATAATGAAACTTCTGAACAATGAACACAGTATATCTCTCCACGTATTTAAGTCTTGTTCGAAACACTCTGATCAGTGTGTCATAGTTTTCAGCATAGAGATCTGGCACATGTTTGGGGTTTTTCTTGGGTTTTTATGTAAGTACTTGTTGGGGTTTGTTTTTATGATATTGTAAATGATTCTGGGATTTTTTTAATTTAAAATTCCAGCTATTCATTGTTACTATATATAAGCACAATTGATTTCAGTATATTGGCCTTTTATACTGTGACCGTTCTAATCTCACTTATTAGTTTTGGGAGGGGTTTTTTGGTCCATTTTTTTAAATTTTCTATGTAAGTAACCATGTTGTTTGTTGATAGAGACAGTTTATTTCTTCCTTTCCGACTTGTGTATCTTTTATTTCTTTTTCTTGTCCTATTGGACTGACTAGGACTTGTAGTATAAGGTTGAGCAGGAGTGGTTAAAAGACATGCTTGCCTTCTTCCAGTCTCAGGGGGGAAAGCATTCAGTCTTTCACTGTTAAGTAGGATGTTAGCTATAGTTCTTTTGTAGATGCTCTTTATCAGGTTAGGGAACTTTCCTTCTATTCTTAGTTTGCTGAAAGTTATCATGAATTAGTGTGGAATTTTGTCAAAAGCTTTTTCTGCCTTTATTGAAATAATCATATGATTTTTCCTCTTTAGTCTGTTACTTTAGTGAATTACATTGATTGATTTTTCAAAGTTGAACAAGCCTTGCATTCCTAAAATAAACCACACTTAGTTGTGATGTATTATCCCTTTTGTATATCGCTGAGTTCAATTTGCTAACACTTCTATTTTAGAATTGTTTGTGCATGAGGGATATTGATCTGTAGTTTTTGTTTCTTGTAGTGTCTTCTTCTGGCATTAGAGTAATACTGACCTCATAAAATGAGTTGGGAAATGTGTGCTCCTCTTCCATTTTCTGAAAGAGATTATGAATTGGTATTAGCTCTTTGTTAAATATTGGTAGAATTCACCAAACCATCTGTGCCTAGAGTTTTCTTTGTTGGAAGCTTTTAAACTATGAATCTAATTAGCTTGATATAGTACTATTCAGATTATCTATTTCTTCTAAAGTAAGTTTTGATAGTTCATGTATTTCAAGGAATTTGTTCATTTCATCCAAGTTGTTGAATTTACAGGCATAGAATTATTCATAATATCCTCTTCGTTTTTTTTTTTTTTAACATCTGCGAATTCTCTAGTAAGGTTTCTTTTTCATTCCTGAATTAACTAAACAATATTCAACAGCTCAAATTCAAATAATTTTGAACCCATATCATGTGCCAGGAGCTATGCTAGACGCTGCCCCAGATACATGGAAGAAGGGCTTCCAGGAAGGGTTTACAGTCCAGTTGAGCACTGTGTATTTACCCCTCGGCTCTCGGCCTCAAGCCTACATTTCTACACGCTGCTCTAGGTGCTGAGGCTGGGACTCTGCAAACCACATTTCTCAGACACACTTGCTAGCTGATAGAAGGCACTAGAGAGAGGTTAGAAGATGGGAGGAGGGCTTCCAGTTCCTGTTAGTATTGCTCCAGCGCCTTGCAAAACCTCTAGGTCCAGCCTTCAGCTCCTTTTGGCAACCCAACCTGCGGAACGCCCTCAGAGGTACAGCATCAGCCAGCCGTGTTTCTGCCACTCCTCATCCCGTAGTCTGAGCATTAGGCACACGGTGCCCCCTTCATCCATCTGACCACCAGCTGTGCAGGGGCCCCGCTTCTAAGCTCCTACTCCTCGGTAACCTCACCTCTTCCTTTCTCCCCGTCCGCCCCCCGTCCCCAACCTTGGGAGTGGTAGCTACTTCCTGTAGTTACTAATATCTGGGCTATGTCAGAATCTCCTATTTTCTCTTTCATCCTTCAGTTGTCTGTATTACCAGCTACCTATATCCAGTCCCCCTCCACGTTCAACACTTCGCAGGGGTTTCATTTTTCTGGCTGGATCCTTACGTTTAAGGAAATAAGAGGTACACAGGAAGTGACAAGTGGCCATGGAAGGGGAACGTATCAGGTGGTCAGAGGTTAGTCAAGATAGTCAGAGAGGAGGGCAGAGGAGAGACTCTCACAAAGGCCCCACTCCCCACAGGAGCCTCTCATTTCAATCCCTGCTACCATCCGTATGCCTGGCCTCCCTCGGAAACCCTGGCCTAAGCATAGATGTGCCTCTTTCTCATGGCTCCTCTCAGCATAGGGAAGATAGGCTGGCCTTTTCTTATTGAGACTGTATTACCAAAAAATACAAACAGCTAAAAATGAATCATATTCATCAAATTTAGGATGTACTTGTTTTTACACTTTAACATTTCTGAGATCAGGATACATATTGCAGTCAGTGGCATCTTACAAAAAGCTAGAAATTTTTTTCTCTCTTAGTGGTATATAAAACAAGGGTGCATCTTTCCATGACATGTTAGAGTTTATGGAATAAATTATTCTGCAAAGTTTAGTTTTCTGGAGTTATAGCAAATATCTGTGGCAGAGATAGGTAACTATCCATCAACATCTGTTCCCTCTTCCCTGGTAATAAAATTTTAACTTGACCATACGGTTACCTAGTAGTGACCACATTTCCAGGCCTCCCTTGCAGTAGGTGTGGTTGTATGACTAAGTTTGGGCCAATGGGATGTGAGTGGATGTGATGTGTACAATCTTTGGATCCTGGATAAAGAAAAGATGAGCCTTAGACCAGAATTAGAGTCTCTATCTTTTCCCTTCACACAAGCTAGACCTTGAACAAGCCAGCTTCAACCTTGAAGGCATTAACAAACCCCTGGGGGGAAGGGTAGCAGAGTGATTTTATGAAGGGACCTAGATCCCTGAATGGCCATGAGAAGTAAGGCCACCTGCCAGTATAAACAGCTCACCTTGGGACTGATACATGGGAGAGAAGTCAGCTTCTTTTTTTTCTTTTTAATCCATTATATATTTGGGAATCGCTTTTTTTCCCCAGTAGATTAACATTTATCTGAACTAAAACACCTCCTCCTACTCAAGGACTGGCTCATCCTTGCCAGCCCCCAACCTGGCCACTTTTTTGTTCAGTTTCCCGACTATCTCCTTGCAACAGATACCGAGATTCTGCCCCTGTAGCGGGATATTTTAATTTGGCATTTTGATGTTCTGAGCATTTTGACATGCTTGACTGGGTTGATTTGCTTAATAATGTTACTATTTCCCATTTATGCTGATTGGTAGTGTAACCATTGTCAATAATGATTACATTTTGGAGACGCTTTTTTCCTTCCATCAATAATCACCACTTCAAAACCTCTATGGCCACAGTAAAACAGCTTCACCAGGATGAAAGCCCATCCTGGCACACTAAACCTGCGGGAAGGGAAAGAGAGAGGGAAGGAAAGACAGAAGGAGGGAGGGGGAAGGGAGGAGGGAGAGAGGGAGTGAAGGAAGCAAACCAACAGCAGAGTTTTCAAAGGGGCAGCGGCCACAGGAAAGGGTCCTGCATCTTCCCTGCCCACTTCTCTGTTTCCTGTTCGGGAGAATCATCCGAGTGGTTCCTCTCTTGGTTTTTCCACATGACTAAACCCCACGGGTCTCATCTAATCATACTTAGAGCCTCCTGGCTGCCTCTCCCCAGTTCCTCCATCATCCGCAGAGCCCGGCAGGGGTGCAGACCTGGGCCCACCGCCCACCCCCTCTCAGCTTCCTTCCTCCACTCCCATGCCAAGCAGAGGTCTCGCCAGTGGCCTGGCTGAGTGTGGGGCTGCCTGGGGACTCCATACCTCACAGCATGGAAGTTTCCTTCCAACTCCTGGCCTCCTTGGTGTGCGTCATCCTGATGGGTGAGTTTCCCGCTCTGCTCTCTGGTGCATTTTCAAAACAGAATAGATTCTCACAAAATTTTAGGTACAGCCTTCTCTCCCTGCACTCAGGGCAGCTGGGTGGCCAGGGCCTCCAGGCCTGTGGGGGAGGAAGAGCTGCACTTTGGGAGGCTGTGGTGTCAGAAGCCAGGAGTTCAAGTCCAGGCTTTGCCTTGGGTTCCTGGTGACTTGAGGCAGTGCCTGGACTCCTCTGGGCCTCAGTGTCTCTACCTGTAGAAAGGCCTCCTGCCCAGGCCTTTGCTCTGAGGATGCAGGGGCATAACGGGCCAGCTCTGGGGAGGACAGCGCAGGCTCTGACAGACTGGGGGTGTTGTTGTCAACCAAGTGCTTTGCTTCTTAATGGGCACAGCCCCAGGAAAGAGGGGAGAGCACATGGCTGTCTGGGGTAAGGGTGGGGTGACTTCACTTGGGGAGTAGGGCAAGTGATCGAGGGCACCCTGACCGCCCAGCAGGAACCCCAAGAAGTGAGTGGGAACTCTTTGCTGCAGGCTTAAGTATCAATGTCACTTCAGTTAAGGTCACTTAGCTCAAGGAGTCGGTGTCCCTGGGCACAGTATTTCTCAAAAGCTGGTCATGGACCATCTGCATCAGAATCCCTGGAGTGGCACACATTTGTTAAAAAGCGCATTCTGGGACTTCCCTGACGGTCCAGTGGTTAAGACTTTGCCTTCCAATGCAGGGAGTGCGGGTTCAATCCCTGGTCGGGGAGCTAAGATCCCACATGACTTGCGGCCAAAAAACCAAAACTTAAAACAGAAGCAGTATTGTAACAAATTCAATAAAAACATAAAAAATGGTCCACATCAAGAAAGAAAAAAAAAAAAGCACGTTCTTCAGCTCCACCCCAGATCTGCAGAATCAGAATATGTCAGGAGCAGGGCCCAGGAATCTGCATGTTCAACCATCTTGGGTGATTCTGATGCACGATGCAGTTGAGGGCCACTGGGATAATGACAAAGGCAACCCTCATGAGTCCCTCTGTCCAGGCCCCAATCCTCTCTTCGACCCCACTCAGCCTGAGACATCCTCATGACTGTGTTCCTGGACTTGGCATCCAGGCCTCCATGTGCACAGCCATTGGCCATCACGTGCCACATGCTGACAGCACTGACATCATGGTGTTCCAAGCTGTTAGTCAATCTTCCTTGGGTAGGGTCCTATCTCCACGACTGGATTATAAACTCCCACTCCTCAGGCCTCTGATCCTTCCTCTCTAGCATTCAACACAGAGCGGAGTTCTGTTCGGGGCTGGATTGAATGCTAACAGCAAGTGCCTACATAGCTCTTATTAAGTGCTGGGCACTTTAATTAGTAACTCACGTAAGCATCATATTCCTATGAGAAAGGAACTATTATATTCCCTTTTCACAGATGAGAAAACTGAGGCACAAAGAGGTTCAGTGGGCGGTGCAGGGTGAAACTGGTATTTGAACTTGGGGGTATGTGGCTCAAGACGGGACCACGCCACCACCTCCTGACCCCATACTGCCCACTGTCCCACCCACAGAGCCCCGTGGTGGGGGCTGATAGGGGAGGGGCTTCCTTTTCCCAAGTTGACTTAACTCAGACATCTTTCTGGATGATTTGGGTTGGGTCCCACGTAGAGGGTGGGGCTGGAAGAGGTGACCCTGCCCACGCCTGGGGCAGACAGGATAACAGGTCAGACAAGGCTGTGAATCCTGGCTCTGCTATTCTCTAACTGTGTGGCCCTGAGCAGGTTACCTAACTTCTCTGAGCCTCGGTAAATGGGGGTCCCCATCACCTCATGGGTGCTTGAAGGAGAATTAGATCATGGTGGAAGGCCCCCAGCACAGTCCTGGCACTCAGCGGTTGTGCAGTAAATGGTAGTGAAACGTTGCTCAAGTCACATAGCTTCAAGGGACACTAGGTTTGTGGGTTTTTTTGTTTTGGTTTGGTTTTTTTCTCCTGCTAAGAGTCAGCAGCTATGAATCAGTGAAAGACAAAAAAATACTTACGGGAAGCATGAGCAGTCACATGTTCAAGTACAAAACCCAGACCACACAAATGCTCCAGCTGCATGTCACTACTCCCCAGGGAGGTGGGAAACACGTGGGAGCTATGCAGCTGGGTCGGTGAGGGGACCCCTCTTGTCGTGGCCGGCAGCTGCTTCACTGCTGAGACCAAGAGCTCTTAAACTGGGGTGAGCAGCGTCCCTCTCCCTGAAATCCTTCTGCAGCTTCTCCATGTGGCAGCGGGCCTGGAAGCAGCCGGAGCCCAAGGGGCCTGAGAGCAAGGTGGCCACAGGTCACGGTCCCATCCCTGTCACACCTCTGAGCACAGGGCCCAGGGCTGGCCTTTGGCAAAAGTGAAGTGGAGGAATTCATCCAGGAAACCCCCCTCTTCCACTTTCCGGGACTTCTCCCTCACACAGGCATCCCCACCCCACCGCCCAGCACCCTGGGGCAGCCCCTCATCTCCCAGGGGCCCTCACACTCTCTTTTGTCTTTCCTTTCTGTCTCCCCCCAGATCTGCTTTTACAAAGTGGGAGATGAGGGCTGGTGGGAAGGGCAGTAGTCTGGGAACTCTGGCCACTTAGTGACCTTGGACTAGACCTCCACTGGTCCCCACATCTCTGATGAGCTGGCGCGGCAATCACAGCAGCTGTCATCCTTGAGGACGGTCGTGCCAGGCTTTTAACGGGCAGCTCATTTACTCTTCACCACAGCCCTGCAAAGTGGGGGCCCTTTTCCCTGTTTCAGGGAGGCTCGACAAGGCCAGGGCACTTCTGGGTGTCACAGGCTGGATGTGAACTGGAGTCTCCTGAGTGGCAGCCCAGCCCTTGCCATCGCCTACACCTATGTGCAGTGGGTGGTGAGCCTGGGGCAAAGCTTGGGGCTCAGAGGAACTTACTTGGCTAGCTCTGAGCCACTGCAAAAAAACAAACTGAGAAGGCAAGACAATTCACAGCAGTCCCCCAAGGACGTGGGGCGATTATCTGGGATGCAGGAAAAGGTCAGGGACTGCTGCCATGGGCCCAGAAGGAAATGGAGGCTGAAGGAGCTGGGACAATTCTTTCCCTGCTGGCTCCTGTGGCCAGCAGCTGGGACCCAGAAGTCCTACCCGGGAGGAGGAGGGGTGCAGGGAGCAAGAGCACGGCAGGGACAGGCAGAATGAGAACTCCCAAGAGCAGCGCACTGCACGGACACTGCCCCGGGGCAGGCTCCACCCGCGGCTCTGCATCTCTGTCAGCCCGGGCGAGAGGGGCCAGCTCCACAGCCAAGTGGCCAGACAGGCAAGGGTTAAAGGGGAAACAGGACAACCCGAGGGCAGAAGGGGAACAGTCAGGCCTTTCACTGACTTGCATCTCCCAGCTCCCTGGAGCCTGTGGGGTCTGCTTCCCACCGATGGATGGAATTCCTGGTTCTGTTTCCTCCTCTCCCCTCTGGTCTCTGCCCCATTCTCACTTTTTCTCCCCCTGATAACCTGTCTGGACAACATGCAGGCCCAGAAGGAAGAATTACTGAGAGCAAACTGAGGTGCGGGAGGGAATCGGATGAAAGGCAACTGCCCAGCTCAAGCCACACACCTAACTGGGGAGGTCCGGTGGCCAAGATGAACATCTGTCTTTGCCCCAAAACACCCTCTCCTGACCCTTCAGGCGCCACAATGCCCAAGAAGCCACCCCTGGAGTCACTAACTGAGAACACCCCTACTAACAGGTCCAGCTGTCCCCAAGGAGGGTAGCCCCTTACAGACAGCTGGGCTCATCAGACTGGCTGCCCATCAGCTGATAATGTCAGCCCTCCTAGGGGCTGGGGAGCAGATCTCTGAGGGGCTCCACCTCTGAGGGCCACAAGTCTAGCCCTGCACGAGGCATCGTCTGTCCATGGTGAGCGCCTGCCTGGCATCACCCTTCTCCCCCTCAGTGTCCATGCTTGTTTCCTCCAGAAACCTGTCACAAAAAGCCCACCCCAGCAGACCTAATTCTTGTTAAAGCGCCACTCTCTGAGGACAACCCCATTGGCCATTATCCCATCAGAGCCGCCACCACTGGCTTGCCTTCCTATCTGTGGTCCATGGACAGCGACTGCCGCATGCTCAGATGCAAAATCATAAACGGTTTTCTCGCTAGTTAACATAAATACCATCACGCAGAACTCACTGCACATGAGCTACAGAGAGGCTCCCATGCACATCCCTGCCTCCTTCCTCACCAAGGAACTGGTGGGAATCTGGTTTAGCTGCAGGCAAAACCAAGGCTTCTATTTCTGATCCATCTAGATGCCACTTCTGCCCATCCAGGTTCTGCAGATGTTTCTACTGCCGAGTTCTCGTCCCACCCTGACACCACTGGCACAGGGCTTCGGGATAATAGGTCCAGGGTGAGTTAACTATCCCTCAGTTGACTCGTGATTATGATTACGTGAAAGCTGGTACCCAGTGCTGCAGCCCCAGCCCTCCCTCAATGAGCATCGTCACCATGGGGAGGCATGAGGGAGAAATGTGGGGAGGCATGAGAGAGAAATGTGGAGAGCTTAGTAAATGGCTGCACAGGACCATCAGGAGTGGATGCCTCTTTCCGAGTAGCTGAGTTTTCTCAACAGCCAATGGCTTACTTTAAGTACCTAAAAGCCTTTCAGTTAGTTTTATACTGACATATTTCTAAAATGCTTGCCAGACTTCCTTGTCATTTTTATCCAAATATCATTTTTGGACACAGACTTTTAGATTTAAAATTCTCCTTAGTAAGCATCTAGAGACATCATTTGACAGATAAGCCCACTGAGGCCAGAGACCTATGAGGACTCACCTATGGTCACAAAGTCAGGGCCAGTCTAGCCAGGGCTACAACGCCAGACAGACGCCTGAGACCCCATGCTAGGGGCACACCTCTTGTGGCAATGAACCTTTCCAAGGTGACTCAGGTCACCCCTGCGAGCAATGTTTCACTAGCCTGCTGCAGTGTCATGATGCCTCAAGGCCCTCTGCACTTACCCCTCCTCTAAAGGGTCCCTTTTATGCTGTACTTCTATCATTCTGTCCTGATCGTCACATTATTTTTACTGAAACTGCCTCCCTGACTGAATGCTGATTATCATCCCTTGCTGCTTTCAATGGACTACAAACAGAAGACACTTTCTAGCTTTTCAATCTGTATTTCCCAAGTCTGGGAAGCTAATTAAACAAACTCGTTAGAATCATGTATAAATGAAAACCAAACAATGGCTGAGCAATGGACAGGCTGCAAACACACTGAGGCAGCCACTGATTGTCACCATAGCTGTATCCCCAACACTAGGCACAGTATCAAGCACAAGACAGACCCTCAATAAACATCTATTGTGTGAATAAGTACATGAATCAATGACTAGCTTTCAGATGAGTTAAGGGCAAGGCCTGCGCTATTGCATGACATGTGGTCTCAGGTGCCAAGTTGAGCCACAGATGGTGCAGTTTCCGGCACCAATGTCCTGACCCCCCCACCACCACCCCGTATCGCCTTGAGTTGTCCGTCCAGAGCCCTTCTCCTTCCCCACCACTGGTTAGCACCACCCCCATGCTCCCTCCTAGTCCCACTCTCTTTGCACGGCTAGTGAAGGAGGGAACTAACATCGCTGAGCATTTGCTGAGTGTCAGCACTGTCCGGGTGACCCTCACGTGTGACTTCATTCCATCCTCAATCCTCAATCCTATGAGGAAAGTACTATGTACCCCATTTTGCAGCAGATTGAGCCTGAGACCTGGGACATTAAGCAACTCGCCCAAAGATCTCCCTGTAAGTGGATGAGCCTAGAACAGTGCCAGGCACAGACTGGGTGCTTGATACAAGTGAGAATGTGTCACCCATGTCCAGCCGTACCAAAGCTGGAATGCTCTTCACCGTGCCCAGTGGCCCACCATTGAGAGGAGGAATTTCGGACAAGGGGAAGAACGTGGGCCTCCTGTTGACCCCTGGAGGTTGATAGACCTGAAGCGGGAAGAGTAGGGACCCTATCAAAAGGAGCTGTGGTTCCAGTTCGGGGGGCTGTCCCTGCCCTGTCCTAAGAGACATGCAGGAGCTACCAGAGGGAATAGTAAATGTCCCAGGAGGCTGGGGAGCTTGCATTCCTGCCAAAGCAAATGCATTTGCTCCCTGGCTAATTCCTATTGGGACTTCCCACCTTCACCTCAAGTCCCCTGGGTGAACCCAACCAAAGGTCTCTGTGTAAAAGTGAGTACAGGTGGCCGCCTCTTGGAACACCATGCAGCAGACAAACAGGAAACACAAATCTCCCCCTAATGGGAGCCAAGACTGTCACACTTGGTGAAAGGGCCTCTGTGTGCCCTCTCTCCTCCTAGAGCAGAACACAGCCAGGGAGGGAGGGGCCCTGACCTGTCATTTGTACCACACATCAGATGCTCCTAATCTAGGCTATCATCCTCGAGCAGCACAGAGTCCAGGGACAAGGTCAGAACATGACCCACCTATTGTCGAAATTCAGCCTCTGTTCACTGGTGCCGGATTAAACCTCCCTGGGGGGCTCTGCTCTAGGAGACAGAGTTTTGGGTGAGGTAGAAAGAAATAGCATTATTGCTTTGCCAGGCAAAGGGGGCCACAGTGGGCTAATGCCCTCAAAACTGTGTGTCCCGCCCTGGAGGGGGTAGTGAGGGGTCTTACAGCATTCAAGGAGCAGGGTGTGGTCAGCCCATGGACACTCTCCTGATTAGTTGGTGGTGAGGTCATCAGGAGTCAGCATCATCAACCTTCCAGCTGGTCTGGGGTCTCCGTGCTTGTGGGCAGCATACAGTTAACTTCTCCCACCTGGTGGCGGTTTCAGTATCTGCAAAACAGCTCAAAGGACTTGGCTCAGAATATTATCTATGGTCTTTGAGGAAGAACTAGAGGTCCTTGACTTTGTTTCATGGCTAAAGTATAATTATTTTGTATTGCTTGACTGCTTTCTTTTCTTTCTGTATTTTCTCACTTCTCTGATTAAATTGATACTTTGACTACAGTTTTTCTACAGACGAAAGGCAGGCGGAGGACATGGGTGGGGATCTGTTCCGGGAAGACCTCATAGAGTCCTCCTCAGTTACACTCCGAGGGGAAGCCTTGGCTCTGCCTGGTGGGCCAAATGATGTTGCCAAGTCCCTCAGGCTCTCTGAGCCTCAGATCCCCTTTCTGAAAGGGGGGCTGATGACAGCACCCCATGGATTGTTTTGCTTATGGAATAAGATTAGCAATGTCTCCCAACGAGCCCCCAAAGCACCATGTACTCTGACACCCTTATCCTCTCACACCCTGCAACCTCTATGCTAATGTCCGTACTTCCATTTTACCCTTTGCCTGGAATGTCTTCAGCCTACTTCAGGGCTTAGCAAATCCCACTCCTGGGCTTCCCTGGTGGCGCAGTGTTTGAGAGTCCGCCTGCCGATGCAGGGGACACGGGTTCGTGCCCCGGTCCGGGAAGATCCCACATGCCGCGGAGCGGCTGGGCCCGTGAGCCGTGGCCGCTGAGCCTGCGCGTCCGGAGCCTGTGCTCCGCAGCGGGAGAGGCCGCATCGGTGAGGGGCCCGCGTACCGCAAAAAAAAAAAAAAAAAAAAATCCCACTCCTTTCTCAAGGCTCTGCTGAGGCGGCAGCTCCTCTCTCATGGGGCTTTCAATCAACCCCTGCCCACCCACCCTTCCTGCCAGCCCGGGCACCCTCCCTTCTGCTCTCTGTCAGCAATTCAATTCAACGTCAACTACTATGTGGCAGGCACATGCTGGGCAACAGCTGCACAAATATGACCCCCCCCAACATGATCCCTGCCCTCCCGGAGCTTCTGGGTGCCTGGACGAGAGATACAGTTGAACAGGAAATGCCCATACAGAGGGAGCACTTCTGCCAGCCCTGGGGCACGGGGAAGGAGTGCCAGAGCCAGGCTTAGGGCTCAGTGAAGGCCTCCTGCTGTAGGATGACTCAGCAGAGGCCCAGGGACCACTAGGAGGGAGCTGGTGAGTGAAAGGGGCCAGGAACCATGTTCAGACAGAGGGAACATTGTTCATGTCCCTCATTAGAGCACCTGGCAGGCTTTAGTGTAACTACGGGTTCCCAGATCTGTCACCCTTTCTGAGCTGTGAGCTCCAACAGGCTGATAAGTTATTCTCTTGTTCTTTGTAGCCCTGGCTCTAGTCCCAGTGCCTGGCTTCGATCAATGACGGCCAATTGATGAATGCACAACAGTAAACAATCCCTGGGGAGTCAATGCCTGGCTCTGTGATGCCTGCAAAATGCAGGAGGTCAGAGGAGGCTGAGGTCACAGAGGGTGGGAACGCAGGGAAACTGAGGCAGGGACTGAGCCTCAAGATTGGGAGATGCTTTCTGCAGCTAGA
>RJWK010023845.1:0-28809 GCA_004363435.1 Platanista minor | reverse complement strand
AGGAGGAGGAGGAGGAGAAGGAGGAGGAGGAGCAGGAGAACGAGAAGGAGGAGGAGAGGGAGGGGGTGAAGGAGAAGAAAGAAAGAAAGAGGGGAACTGTTAGATTAGCAGAGACACAAGAGATGTAAAAATTTCAATCAATTTCAATGTTGATTTTATTTTCAACCTTATTCATATAAATAAATTATTAACAACAGTTTTTAAAAAGCAGTGAAAAGTGATATGTGTAAAAATTGGAAGAGACTCCATATGGACTGAATTGTGTCCCCCAAGATTCATATGTTAAATCTCTAATCCCCAGTACCTCAGAATGACTGTATTTGAAGATAGGTCATTAAGGTGATTATGTTAAAATGAGGCTGTGGGGTGGGGGGGCCTAATCCAATCTGACTAGTGTCTTTATAAGGAGAGGAAATTTGGACACACAAAAGAGACACCAACCAGCAGTTTGCATGCTCACAGGGCGACTATGTAAAGCGGCAGCAAGAGAGAGACCATCTGCAAGCCAAGGAGAGAAAACCAAAACTGAAAAAATAAAATTCTGTTGTTAAAGCCACCCAGTCTGTGGAATTTTGTTATGGCAGCCCTAGAAAACTAAGACAGATGCTAAAATGATGTATATGTCCATCATTCAATTAGACTTAGAACCATTTATGGGGATATAGAAGGAGCTATACTGTGGATCATGGAGCAATAAATCTCAACTGATGAAATGGAGAGAATCAAGCCTCCTGGTGAGATGGGCGTCATACATAGCTTGAAAAAGCCACGAAAATGATTCTGGATTTCTTTCTCTCCCAACTTAGAATCACTGTCTTAGATCCAACCAAAACACACACACACACACACACACACGTGAGGACATGATTATGGAACTACTTCTCTTGGTCACTCAGCTGATTTTATTCACACTTTTATAGTGAGTTCATATATAGTTTCACCAACTAGAATATAAACATTTTCACTAGGGATCTGAATTTTTTATAATATTGAAACTGATTCTATCCCTTCCCTTCTATTAACCTCCTAAATTCTATGCCAATTTACTGTTTACTTTCTCTCCCTTCTCACTTGTAAATAATCCACACTATTAAAAGGCAGAGCTGTGACTATTCCAAATTTCAATTGCCCACTATGTTCCCATCCATTTCATCTCTTAAATGTGTTTAAAGCATTAACAAAAGGTTGTGTTTCACCCTAGAGACAGCTGGGTTTCAGGAAGAGGTAAAACGTTTCATTGTCTCACTCTATTGTCCAAGACAAATGTGCTATTGTATTATGTGTGAAAAGTCACCTTTGAAGTCTATTAAGAATATGTTGTGAGGTGAGCCATCTGGAAAACACAGTGTAGACTGAAAAATAATTATAAACTAGTTTATTGTGTTTTCTTTCCAGTTAAGCCTACAATGACAGCTGCTAAAAACCTATGCAGTGTAAATGGTAGAGGCTCTGAAGCCACACAGGTTAGACTACACCTCCAGCAATGATTAGCTAGTATGCAAGTGACTTAACATCTCTTTTGTCTTGATTGTAAAAGTGAGGTACGAGTGCATGTTGCATAAGAGTTTTACGAGGATTAAATAAAATAATACTTTAAAACATTTGGAACAGAGTAGACAACAAGTGTAATTTCTCCTCTCATCTTTTAAGCATAGAGGATATTTAATATTCTTTACATAGAGAATATTAGAAAATCCAATAATATTTGGAAGCCAGGTTGAGCAGGTTGGTTTTGTAAAGAAGTCCACTGAGCTTCCATGTGGTTTCCTTTAAATTTCACGGGAGAAAAAGGCTTTGGAAAATCAAGTTTGAAGCTTCCTCAGGAATTCTCAGTTTGGAGTGGGTTAGGACCACCCAGATTTTGCTTAATAGAGAAGCGCTGTCCGTGGTGCTAGTAACCACGCAAACCCTTGGAGAAGATTTTCCCCTGCCCAAAGTTCTTTTCCAGTCAATTTGTCTAGTGCAGCTCACATATCTGCCTCTGGGAAGATTATCAATATTTCTGCTCTTTGGGTTTTTTCCTATCTTAGCATTCCTTATCTATGTCTCCTTCAACAACAACAACCATTCTCTTCAATCTTATCAACTTCAAATAGTTTTTATTTCTTAGACACTTTGCCCATACCCACCACTTAAGAAGGTGGCTCAAATATTGGCTCAGGCTATATTTTACGAACCTTTTTGTTAAGTTTTAAGGAAATCCAAGGCTCAAAGCAAGAACATAGGAAACAGTTAATTTTCAATGCATTCTTTAAAGACTCTCTTCAGCTGCAACACCTCTAAGGAAATTCCCTGCACTTTTTAAGTTCCCCTCTCTTACTTCCAAGGTACCCTGTAGATGTATCTCTCAGTAAAGTTATCACATTAAATTGAAACTCTTTATTTATTAGTTTTGAGTGTCACTAGAAAGAGTTTCTTAAAATCTAGGAGGCTTTTTTATTTTTTAAGCACTGGCCAGCTTGTACCAACTCCACCCTTCCTCTCTTCTCCACCATGTCATATCTACCTATGCTGATGAAGCATGCAGTTTCAGACGACTAGGCCAGGAAAATTCATTTCAGTAAGGAAAATTTATGATCTTAGCTTTCATGCTCAACTGGATTTGTAATTCATGCAGTCATATTTTTATGCAGTCATACAAGTATTCATTTTAGAGTTGTATACTTATATAGTAGTAGTAATAGTCATAGTAGTAATAGTATATTCAAGCACTATTTTCATCCATCCCTACGTCAACCTTTTCAAAAAGCAAATCTGCATGTAATCTGTTGTTTTACATCTGAGTTCTTCAGTACCTTGATTATCCATCGTTAGTAGCCTTTCCTTCAGTTCCTCAATCCTAATGCTGTCTTGTCATAGGACAGAACTCTCATAAAAGTAAATTCTATCCTGAACTCATTTTGGTTGGGAAACCTGAAACTTTACCTCGGTTTCCTCTGTTGTTCTGTTCATGAACTAGGATTCTATTTCATCCTGGATGGCCCTCCTTCCTGGAAGCCAGACATTGCTACCTCTCTGACCATTGCCAGGAGTGGCTCTATTTATCATATTTTGTAACCCACATGAGGAATTTATATTTTCCATCCTTACAATTCTAATATCTGTGGCCTGGAAATCTTGGTTCATATAGAGAGAACAATTTTACCATGAGATGTTGGAAGAGTCCCATTTAAGCTCTAGATGCTGCCCAATCACTTCAAGCTCTTCATGCTAAGAGACCAGTTAGGAAGTAAAGGAGTCATCTCTCCTAAAGAGGATAATTGATCATGTTTATCAGGAAAAGATAGGGCTTCTGAATCTAGAAGCATTCAGGAAAAAAGCATTTGATATCCAGGTAATCCACTGGAATATCTTGATATTTATCTGTCCAATTGTGATAGTAAATGGACAAGTATACAAGCCATGGTCTGAAAAGGGCATGGTTACTAGCTCACAACTCTCAGAAATGGGGTCTACTTAACCTACTAAGTTAGACACCTAGATAACTAGATGTGCTAAGAGTGAGGGAATCTAGAAAGGGAGTTGAAGAGGGAGACAAGGATTATTAGTAGTGGCTTTATAACCAGCTGCAGTAGCAAGGACTGTAGTTGTTTCCCTAACCTTCACAAGTATTCTGACTTGCTGTAGGGGTGAACTAGACTTCAAATTAGAATATACCAAAGGAGAAATTATAGAGCTGAGAAAGAGAAGACTGTTATTACAATAAAAGTGGGAAATACGTTTTTTACATTTATTTAAACTAAAAAAGAGAGAAAGTTCAAACATTTTTCACACACCCCCACCCCCTGCCTCTGGTACCACCAATCTGTTTTCTGTATTAATGAGCTTGATTATTTTTCTTTTGTTTCTTGGGGGGGTGGGGGATTGTTTTTGTTTAGATTTCACATATAAAAGAGATCATATGGTATTTGTCTTTCTCTGTCTGACTTATTTCACTTAGCATAAAGCCCTCAAGGTCCATTCACATTGTAAAGAATGGGAAGATTTCAGTCTTTTGCGGTAGATATATATATATTAAGTTCTTTATCCATTCATCCTTCAGTGGACACACAGGTTGTTTCCATATCTTGGCTGTTGTAAATAATTTATATGTCTTTCTGAGTTAGTATTTTCATTTCCTTCAGATAAATACACAGAAGTGGAATTGCTGGATCATACAGTAGTTCTATTTTTAATTTTTTGAGGAAACTCCAACTGTTTTCCACAGTGGCTGCATCAATTTACATCCCACGAACAGTACACAGGGGTTGGCTTTTCTCCACATCCTCACCAACACGTGTTATTTCTTGTCTTTTTGATAATAGATATTTTAACAGGTGTGAGATATCTTACTGTGGTTTTGATTTGCATGTCCCTAGTGATTAGTGATGTTACGCATCTTTTCATGTACCCGTTGGCCATCTGTATGCTCTTTGTAAAAATGTCTATTCAGACCTTCTGCCCATTTTCTAATTGGATTGCTTGTTTTTTTGCTACTGAGTTGTATGAGTTCTTTATATGTTTTGGATATTAGTCCCTTATCAGATATATGGTTTGGAAATATTTTCTCCCATTCATAGGTTGCCTTTCATTTTGTTGATGGTTTCCTTTTCTGTGAAGAAACGTTTTAGTATGATGTAGTCCCACTTACTTATTTTTGCTTTTCTCAGAGTCAAAAAGTCATTGCCAAGTCCTATGTCGAGGAGCTTACCGCCTATGTTTTCTTCTAGGAGTTTTATAGTTTAAGGTCTTACATTCATGTATTTAATTCATCTTGAGTTAATTTTTGTGTATGGTGTAAGATAGCTGTGAAGTTTCATTATTATGCATGTGGTTGTCCAGTTTTCCCAATACCATTTATTGAAGAGGCTCTCCTTTCCCCATTGTATATTCTTGGCTCCTTGGTCATAAATTAATTGACCACATAGTGTGGGTTTATTTCTGGGCTCCCAGTTCTGTTCCATTGATCTATGTATCTGTCTTTATGCCAATACCATACTGTTTTAATAACTGTAGTTTTGTAATGTAGTTTGAAATCAGAAAGTATGATGCCTCCAGCTTTGTTTTTCTTTCTCAAGATTGCTTTGGCTGTTTGGGGATTTTTGTGGTTCCACAGAAATTTTAGTACTATTTGTTCTATTTCTTTGAAAAATGCCATTGGAATTTTGATAGGGATTGCATTGATTCTGAAACTCTTTGTTGGTTTAAATGCCACTAGGGAGAGTTTCTTAAAATCTAGGACCCATATCTTATCCAACTGTGAACTGTGTTATAGGATATGCTGAACTAAGTTTTGTTGAACTAAATTTAATTACTGAATCCATTAGAAGGACGATCCAACAATACTCCTTTAAAAGGCAACCTGCCTTGTTGCATTTGGCTGTGCACTAAATTTCAGAGTATACAGGCTGTTCTGATGAAGATATTCTTGACTGAGCCCATTTGCCACCACACCCACCAATATCAGTCTAGTGACTCAGCCCCTCCAGGTAACTGGCAAAGAAGCAATGCCATTCATTTCAAAGACCCTGGCTTCCTACCGTCCATCTTTTCTCTTCCTTCTCCTGTTCAACTGGCACACCTGTAATCCCCAATACACTGTGCATGGGAACTGGCCTCTAAGACTAGACAAAAACAGGTCATCCATGCTTTTCACCCAGCAGTAGACTTCTATTCTTCTGGCCAGACCATAATAGAATCATCATCAACAAATAAAAAGACAGTTTTTTCCTAGATAAGAGTGGAGGTTCAAATAAGAGTGAAAGGTAGAGGGAAGAGATATGGGGACATATGTATATGTATAACTGATTCACTTTGTTATAAAGCAGAAACTAACACACCATTGTAAAGCAATTATACTCCAATAAAGATGTTTAAAAAAGAAGAGTGAAAGGTAGAGGAATTAAGAACCTGAAAACTAAGAAATGTGGTGTGGTGAGAGAGAGAAAAATTGTTATTAATGCTGCCCCTTCCCTTCCCCATCCAGGTTAATTTCAACTCTGTTGAGGCTCAGTCAGCAAATCTTTAGCTATAACCACCACTTCCGTGCCACCCCCTACCCTGTCTGTAAAGAGCTCTTCTTTATTTTACAGTGGATTGGGAGGAGGGTAATCCAAGGTAAGATATGCTAGAAGAAACATGTGGAGTCTTTCATTTGTGAGTAAGCAAGCAATTGCCCTCCCTTTAAGATTGTGTTTCTCAGCACTGTAAACCAAAAATGATGTTATAGATAAGATCTGTTAAATGTTAGGAGCATTCTCATGTAGCTCCTCACCAAAGTTTTCAGGCAACAGATACATAACTTGTGGTTCTCTTCCTATTTCAGTAGAGCATCACCTGTAATTTTTTTTAACCTTAAAAGCAACGCATATGTTAATACAAACTCATTTAAGAAGATTAAGAAGAAAAGCAAAGCACTTGGCCTTTAAATCTTCAGAAGTGGGTTTAATGACAGTTTAATGACAGCCTGTTTAACGACAGGTCCAGAACCACATGCCTGTTTTATTATGTTTCATTATTACTGCATAATTTCCTTTATTACCCATGATAAATGGAAATCAAATACTTGCTGAGGTGGGTTTAAACAGGTAAGAGTGCAAACAAAAATAGATTGTTCAAATATCATGAAACTGGGATCTCAGATTCTTAAAATATATATTTATATTTTTAAGTGAGGTACCAAGCTATAACTCAATCTCAGACTAGCTGTGTGTGAGAGATGTTTTTTCATTTTTCTTGTTTTGTTTTGTTTTGTTTTAGGATTTTATCCACAATTCAAAGATGAAAAGAATAAAAAGCACATTCAAAGCAGCATTCTCAGGATTTTTCACTTAGATTGATTTTTGGCTCATTCAAGTAGGAAGATACCACCACCACCCCCAAATTGCTACCGTTGATGCAAGACGTGAAGCTAGTGAAGTTCAAGTACCGCCTGGGGATGAATTTAACCAGCATGACAGGGGCAGAGCTGTCACTTTAAGACATCTTAAGAGAGACGAGGTTATTTTAAATGCCTTTCTCTCAGCCTTTTGATTACACAGGGAGCGACTAACTTCTCCTAGTGAAACCAGCTGGCCCGGGACGCAAGGAATAGAAATCCTCTGCTCCGCCTGCTGGAGGGAGGTGATTAAGGGCTGAGTGCACTGATTCGACCTTTCCAAAAAACGTAGCCTAGGATTGCTGGGCACCCCGCAGCGAGTTGCGCAGCGGGCTCCGCTCTGCTGTGTCTGGCGCGTGCGGCCGGGGACCTTCTGGGCTCCTCTTCCTGGCCCCTACCCTAGCGGCTGTAACGTCAGCTGCCTGCCAGGCCTCCCAGCCAGCAGAGTGGGACATGCCCGAACGGACAGGGGGCGGAGCCTAAGGAGGTGGGAAGCACCCAGCCCGACTGCCCAGCTGGAAACGAACTCAGTCCCTGCCCGCTCTCCACTCTGCCAGAGTGTAGCTCGGCGGTGAGGACGCTGCAACGCGCCCGCACTCTGCGGCCAGAGTGGATTCGCGCGACGTTGCGGCTGCGCGAGGGGCCTTTTCCTGGGAGTCATCCGGGAAAAGCCCGGCTTAACTACAGGCCTTTCGGCCATTGGACGGACCCCCCCCCAAGCCGCAGAAGGACGGCGAAAGGGGACTGAAGCTGAACTGAGCTCTTTCCTAGTGGGGAGAGCCCGCTAGGGCGAGGTGGGAAGGGGGGGTGGGGCGTGTTGCGAAGCTCACGGCCAGCGGTGGATTATCCGGGACACTTTGCGCCTGGGGGCTGCGAAGTGAGCGAGGAGGACAAGGGCATGCTCAGTGGTGGCGGCGGTGATGCGGGCCTTTCGAACGCCGCGGCGCGGGGGCAAGTGGAGGCCGTGCGGCAGCTCCTGGAAGCCGGTGCGGATCCCAACAGACTCAACAGCTTCGGGAGGCGCCCAATCCAGGTAGCTGGGGGCCCCGGGCCTCGCCGGCAGGGGGCGCACAAACACGGCGCCGCGGCCTCCGTGGGAAGCGGCTGGGGACTGAGATCTCCACCGACTTAGACCTCTGTCTCTCTTGCTGGAGTATTGAGCTCAGGTGTAAAGCAGGTTTTCACCCACAAAAAACTCTAAAGAAAGGTATTGGAAACCCCATTACTTGTTTGGTTTTCTTTTTAAGGGGAAAAAAGACCAATATCCCCTCTCCCATTTCATAAGAGATGCAAGGATAGGTTCAACTGGAGAGGAAAGGGGAAAACGAGAGGTTATTTGGGGAGAACTGTTTTGTCTTATCTGTTTGTCTTTCAGCAAACAGCGATCAACTTTCAACCATAGAGATAATTAAATTACAAGGTACACAATTTGGATTGAATTTAAGGAATCATACAAAATCACAGCACATGAAAAAAAAATCACCCTGAATCTTTAAGCTGTGATGTGAAATTTTGTATTCTTTCCTCATACAGACGAATTGACTACAAAGAAAAAAGACAGGATTCCTCAACCACAATACTTAATTCCTTTTATGTTAGCAGTGTCTCGAGTGTTACATAAGAAAAAAATGTGCTTCTATATATTTTTATTTAGTTATCATACTGAATGCTTGGATTACATAAGCATTGCTGCAGCTTTGTTAAATGGCAAAGGGTCTTCATAAATAATTAGCCTCTTCATTGTTAAAATTCATTTATTCAATATGTTTAACTATTAATCCCACTTTAATTAGTGCTAAATATATTTTTTAATTTCTTTAAAATCTAAGGTAATGTTTTGTGTTTTACTGTTGACTATTATGGTCATATTTAGTATTCACCTCACAGTCACCTTCCAGAACCAAGCCGTTATTAAGGAATCTTGTTAATTGTGGAGATTTTAAAGAAAATATGTATTCATTCATTTTGAATTCATAGAAAATATTGGAAGAAATGACGGATTGTTTAAAGCAGCAACAATATGTAAAGTAGCTCTTAAAGACTTCAAATTATATTAATTGTAGAAAGAGGTTTGTCGTTTTTAATTCACCATATTCTGAGATATTAAGAACCACTTTTCCCCCTCTATGTATGAAATGCCCTTTACACCACTAATAGAAATCATATCATGGTTTCTAAGGAAGGAAATAGATGTTTTTAATATCCATGAAACAAACAAAAAATTTTGCATACTATCTTTTGATTCCGTGGTACATTTTAAAACATAAACTCACAAGAACATGTAACAACATTTTGTATATTTAATTATCAAAAATTATTTTATTATATATGGAATCTTTTAAAAAATGGTTCTGAAGAACCTAGGGGCAGGACAGGAATAAAGAGGCAGATGTAGAGAATGGACTTGAGGACACGGGGAGGGGGAAGGGGAAGCTGGGACGAAGTGAGAGAGTGGCTTGGACATATATACACTACCAAATGTAAAATAGCTAGCTAGTGGGAAGCAGCCACATAGCACAGGGAGATCAACTCGTTGCTTTGGTGCTTTGTGACCACCTAGAGGGGTGGGATAGGGAGGGTGGGAGGGAGACGCAAGAGGGAGGAGATATGGGGATATATGTATGTGTATAGCTGATTCACTTTGTTATAAAGCAGAAACTAACACACCATTGTAAAGTAATTATACTCCAATAAAGATGTTTAAAAAATAAAATAAAGGAAATCGGAAACTTGAATGGATAAACATTTAAAAAATTGTTTTATTGTTAAAATGAGAAAGTAAATACTTGCATAATGTACATGTACACAAATGGATACTATAGGATTACTGCTCCAAAACATCCTTTTACTAAATTATGCATTGCTCTGACGTGACTGCTAAGATCCAAGCTTTTTTAGATAGCGAAATGTTTACTGTTCAACATTATAAAATCCTGTACAATGTAAATATAGTGTTTATTTTACATTACCTCAAATATATTATCCTCTAAACGTTAGCCTTTATCTTTAATGTTAAATATTAAAAGTGGTGAACCATTCATTAAAAACAAATAATTTGTTTTCATCATCTTATAAAACTATGCATGACTTTACTTTTTCCCTTCTATCTCCAATTTTGCCTCCAATTGTGGGACTGTATTCCCTTTATGAGCAGAGACATATATAACAGTGAAAAGCAAACGCCTTCCACAGGGGATTTACTGCAAGAACTAAACAAAGTAAACCTTGTTTTAGACTTAGTTGTTTCTTATTTTCTCTCCTAAAGCACTGCTCTAACTTCTAAAATAAATATATCAGCTGACTGCCTAGTAAATTTTTTACACTGGGATTATGGCTGGGGTAGAGGGAAGAAAAAGGAAAATAATTTAAGACTTTAAAAGTCTTTTAACTCCACCCATAAATCATTTAACAAAATAGACTCCCCTGTTTCAATGGAAAATTTAAAGAAATCTCCCACAACGGCGATAAGCAGTTTATCATCAGCTCTTTCTTGTCTTCCCACGTTTGGAGAATAAAATGGAACTAATTAGGGCTGAGTAGAGTATAATTGGGGCTGGGACCGGGGGTGGGGGGGATGGTATTGCGTCAGCAAATTAAGCTTAACTAGACTCCTGAGGCTTGTAAGAGCCTCTGGATCATGAATAGGTATTTCTTTGAGAAGACTCTACCTGCCCCCACCTCGGTCCTGACCGCTCTGCTCTCTCCGGCAGGTCATGATGATGGGCAGCGTCCGCGTGGCCGAGCTGCTGCTGCTCCACGGTGCGGACCCCAACTGCGAGGACCCCGCCACCCTCACCCGACCCGTGCACGACGCCGCCCGGGAGGGCTTCCTGGACACGCTGGTGGCGCTGCACCGAGCCGGGGCGCGGCTGGACGTGCGCGACGCTTGGGGCCGCCTGCCCGTGGACCTGGCTGAGGAGCGGGGCCACCGCGACGTCGCCCGCTACCTGCGCGCGGCCGAGGGAGACTGATGGCGCGTGCACACAGCCGCCCCAAACGACTTTTCTTTTCTCTCCAGTTCCCCACCCCAACTTAGTTCAATGAGGTCTGCAAACGTGGGGCGGCGGAAGTCTTCCTGATCGACCTGATTCCCCGCAAGGAAGGAGGGGCAGACCGGGAAGAAATTTTTTTCTCTTTTTTTTCTCTGGATGCAGCCCTCGACACTCACCGTGAAGTGAAACGCAGAGAGGTGGGGCAAATGGATTTCCAGCGAGATTTAGGAGCCGAATGTGGAATTTCCAGGTTTTTTCTTCAGGGTTTTCTGGCGAAAAGTGGCACGTGAAGAAATCCGCGAAGGAACCCAAGCGCTGCGAATCTTCACACAAAAGATGCTGGGGCGGAGTGGGAGGCGGCGGTGACTGGCATTCCGGTGGGAGGCAGGTGATAACGTTCGCCCCACTGACCCTGAAGGACCCCCCCACCGTAAGCCCCCACCTCAGGCGTTAGGCCCTGGGGATATGAGGGCAAAGCTGAAGACGGAGGACCAAGCAATGATGACGGTCTTCGTGAGCTTTCTTTCCAAGCTGCACGGAGCAGAGCAGGTCACGTGCAAAACGCTCCATACTAGAAGCCTTGGGGACTCGCGCCCACCTCCACCGGATAGTGACGGGAAAGAGAGGATCCGGAAGCCACCTCGAACTTGCCCGCTTATTCTAAAGTCCCCAGGGCAAGGTGGTTCTGAACAGCTCTCCGAAAGGGGCGCTCTTTTGTTGTTGTTAAATCAAGGCGAGACTCTTGCGGCGTTCCAGCAGTCCGCGCACAGACTGAAGTCTGGGATTGTAGCGAGAGCAACTGTAGGTAGGCCGTTAACTGTAACGATTTGTTTAATCTATGAACGGTAGGATACAGAGAGCCCCCTGTAAATTGCCACTTGAAAAGATTTCGTGATATTTTGTACTTCTGGGTGGTTCTTCAGTAGCAGTCTTACTTACGAAAACTTTAAATAACAAAGTAACTCGTGGCCCTTGGGAAAGAGGTAAGGAAGAACTACAGCTTTTACACGAAGCTATGGCACAGTGGCAACGCCCAGATTACTTTGATCCTTACCCTATTTATTTCTTTGTTAAATTTTCTGTTTCCTTTACTACAGTCTCAGGGGGTCAAACAATGAAATATTACAAATGTATTTTAGAAGATCCATGCACTTACCCAGTAAATTATCTCGGGATATTTCCCAAAGGGTGGCTAAAAGAGTAGACTGAATACAAAACTGTTGAAAATATATGATGGCTCGTGGAATGTCTTAATATCTGCTGAACAAACTAAAGGTGTACTGTTTGGGGATTTAATTTCCAGTGTTGCTTGATACATTACAGCATTGGAATAACATATTTCACTGTTTTAATGTAAAAAAAATTGAGATTGGACTCCAAGATTTTGGCTTAAAATATGATTCCATTCCTAATTTAAAGAAGTTGTGGAATCTGATGACAACCTGATATTAAGGGAAACTAAATCAAGAAAATGTGGTAGGGTACTATAGAGTTCTGTGAGATCCACAGCCATATATATATATATAATATATTTTATATATATTTGGCAAATTATATATATATATATATATATATTCGGCAAATATATATATATTTGGCAAAACCAAAACATCATACATTATTAGAAAATCAAGTACCACCTGTTTGCACTGAAACAGTAATGTATGAATACATGTAAAGTAAATTCAGATTTCAAATCCACCTGGTAGGCAGATTTGGTCAATGTGTTTTATCAGCAGCACAAGAAGTATATACTGTTAAATCTGTTTAAGATTTCACTTTGAAGGATACATGCAAGCAACTATAGCTCTATCTACATGAGCCCTGCTTCTGGCTCTATTTTGCAATTACAGAAAAATATACATATTAATTTCTGTATCTAAATCTAAAATATTACCAAGGTTTGTACACAGCTTACTACCTGACCTTCACTGCAAGATCCGGAAGTGAAATAAATTCAGAATTCAATAATGTATTCATTTGGCCTCATTTTTATATTTCCTTTTTCAGCCAAGTGAATAGATGAGAAAACAAGGATGATTTACTATGTAAGCAAAATCTATTTAAAATTTCCTGTGTTCTAATGGCTAAAATTAGTAATTTCAGATATAAGGAATGAAATCGATACAGAGAGCTCAAGATCCATACAGCTCCAAATGGCTTTGGGAAAGTGTGTCCACAGGAATGCTTTATGATATTTTATTTCTATATTATGACAAAAGCAATATGAATATGGTGTCCAGGACCAAATTAGTTCATTTTATGAAG
Source organism: Platanista minor (assembly GCA_004363435.1). NCBI lineage: Eukaryota > Metazoa > Chordata > Mammalia > Artiodactyla > Platanistidae > Platanista > Platanista minor. Next base: position 15,693 of record RJWK010023845.1, on the reverse strand, counting down.
CTAGGTAACTGATCTTCAGCAAATAAATAAAACTAATTTAATTTAGACAAACCACATTGAGATTCTATATTGTCCTTCCTTTATGGGAAATGTTAAAAACAAACTACTTGTGTGTTAATATGTAATAGTGAATAGGGCTTTTTTTTACCACCTCTGCAAGTATCAATTATTTTTTAAAAACAAAAGAAATGCTTATTTTCCTTTTATGCTTTATCAGAGGCTGATTATTTTTATGATAGGGTGTAATTTTTTCCAACGTTCAAGACGTTGCCACTCTACCAAAAGAAAAGAAAAGAAAAAAGAGCAAGTAGTATTAGTCATCTTCAAAAATGATAGAAATAATCTTGGAAGCACTCTTGTGGACTGCCTTCTGAAACAAATGCAAAAGCTGGTGTCATCTTCTTAGCAGACTAAGAAGTCTGCTTTGGTATTTATGTCAGCAGCTAATCATAACCAAAATCTGACATGACTACTAAGTTTTCACTATCAACAAACTATTTCATTATCTTGTGAAAACTTGAAGAATAAATTTTAGGTTGGCATAATTTCACAGTGTTCAACTACCAAGCTTAAAAAGATGGAAAGGGGGAAAAATACATAAGAAAATAACATTTTAATTTTAAAAGTTACTTGAATGAGCAACAACAGTTGAATCACAATACTTTCAATATCTTCTCCTGTTCTATTTATAATCCCAGGGAAGAAAGAGGGAATGAAGCAGAGAGAAATTAGGACTTGATTGGAAGGTAGAAAACCTGGGTTCTGGTATTAGTTCTTCAACTAATTCAATATATGACCTACTAAATCATGTGACATGATTAGCCCCAATTTCCTCATCTACAAAAGATGGGAGCTGGACTAGATTACTTTTAAGCTCCATACCATCACTAAAGTTTTATCGCTTTATAAGTTTGTTGCATACATGACTGTAATGGGGTCTTATATTTTATTAGTAATGATTTTGCCATTTTGCTTGTCTGAGCCAAGAAAAGCTATATAAAGGAATAGAGAGAAGAGACGCATTTTTAAATTCTGCAGCCCTGGGGGGTGGGGGATCTTCATAAGCACCACCTCCACCAGTTAGTTGAGAAGTTACCAACAAGTTTGTGGAAAATAGCACAGAAAAGATGCTGTGCAAAATAAATATGCAGTTTAATTTTAAGCTCTTTCTTACTTTGTCTTACCTCTGATTTTTTTTCTGTTGCATTTTGCATTTCTCTCATGTGACTCATAGCCACCAAAAGAATTCACTTCTTTAAGTGAGATAAGCAGGTAGACCCAATAAATTTATTAAAATAATGCTGAAGTAGGTGTTTACAAACTAATGTAAATGCTCTGAAAGAAACAGTGTTTTTTAAGTAAACATATAACAAGTGATACTGACCTAAATGGGGTTGGTATAGGAGATGGAACCAAGAAAAAATGTTGGGGGTATTGGAAGGAATAGAAAGTGCAAAGGCACGAGAATGCTAAAATATGTAGAAAAGTCATTAGAAGATGAATAACTCTCTGTAAATAGCTGCTGTGGAGTTTACAGACCCATTTCTAAAGGTCCTGTCTTTCTGGTTTGTTTCCATTGGATTCCATGAAGTTTTAGGTCCCTAGTTGCCTGGGTGATAGTAGGAACCAGCTGGTCAGGGAAGAGCTCTGTATCACCTCAATATCAGTACATGTTGATTTATATTACTGTGATTAATATTTAATCCATGCCAGTTACATATTATTTCATTAGTAGCACTGGCTTCAAAGCAAAATTTCCTGTATTACATAATTAACAAAGGGATGATATATACAAGTTACCATTTCTATAAAGTATTTGTTTCCTTTATGCAAGGAATGCTCTTAAAGTCTGAGTGAGGAATTCAAGAGGCCAAAAAGGACTCCTACCATTTGTAAAAGCTGATCCTGAGAAAAGTTTTATAGAAAATCAAGACAGTAGGGAATGAGCAGATTCCCATTATTTCAGGCCTGGGAATATTTCACAAACCCCACCAGCGTGTAGACCATAAGCAGTTTGTTTTGGTTTTATGTAATTAATTCTGTTAAACTACTGATCCATCTTCCACAAAACACCACCATGCCTCTCCTCCTTCTATTCCTTTTGTTACTTTCTTTTCATCTCATTCTCTGCCCTCCTGAAATGGCTGACTTGTATTATAATTTGAAATTTGAAATCAATATAAACCAAAGATTTTTCTGGGGGAAAAAAACTATGAAGAGGATACACAGACTGTCTCACAGACATCTACGTTTTATTGGAAATTTACAAAGGAACCCCAAACACCTGTTAATGCCCTTCTCATTCAGAAGCCCCTGACATTAGACCTCCAGTAGATCTATAGAGTCAGTGCTGGCACATAAAATGTTTTACAACAGAGTTAAAGTGAAAACTTTAAGACCAATTACAAATTAATTTAATTAAATTAATTAATTAAACCATGGCTCATTTCCCTTTCAAATTTGGCCTTCTCCCAAAATGCACAATCTATTTGTCTATCTTCTCTTTGGAATACTCTATATTATGAAAGGATTGGTGCTACTTCCTTTGAACCCTTTCTTGTGTGACCTCAGGGTCTCCATTTCATTTTAACCAAACGCCACTCTACCTTCTTCTCACTTTACAACTTTCTTCTCATCCCCTTGCTTTAGCTGAAAACTGGGTCTCCCTGAGAATTCCACTTTCTTCTGACCAGATAATACGTACTGAGCTGTGGATAAGAGTGGGAGTCAGAACCAGTCATGAGTGTCTGCTGTTTGGGTGGCTTTCAGTGTAGTCCTAAACCAGATAGGTAAAGGTTATTCATTGTTCTTCAGTTTTCACTCATCTCATAGTATAAATAATTGCATTTTGTTTTCCTTATCAAATTAAGTTGTAAATAATTTCAGTGTGTGTCACTATGTATTTTATAATATGTTTATAAGAGATACCATATAAACATAAAACAGTAAACATTTTTTCTGTTCACAAAGCCACAGATAGGTCAACAGATTATGACAACACACAGAGTTTTCTTCTGAAGGGTGAATGTTGGAAATATTTATATCCAATGGCTTCTCATTCTGTCTGTGGGTTATGAGTACTAAGCTCTCTCACCTTTCCTAGGGCACAGCAGTACCCTGTACATTCTCCTATATCTGCTCCCAATATGCCACCTTAGAGTTATAAGCTATAAATTTGCCTAAAATATTTTGTCATCCTCTACTACTCTCTAATGTCTAGACTGGCTTGGACAGTTAGAGATATCATATATGGATCCATTCCAGAGCTGCAGGAGCCCTTTGATCTGTTTAAATCCCACCTTGAACAGAAGAATTTAATGTCATCCCCTTTCTAGGGAAAAATTGCATGACATTTCATTTTACATTCACCCTCAGGTATTTATTATATCTGTACAATGATGGTGCTGTCCCCATCAGTCATTTGAGACCAACATATAGGGAAGTTGTTCTCAACCCTGGCTCTCAATCATTCATGTTCTAAATTTTGAATTCACTGACCAACTTCAGGACTACAAAATTAGAATCTCTAGTTTTGGAGCCAAAAATTTCCATAGTTGTTACTCTGAAATTCTTGTTCATGGTAAACTTTCAAACAGTACAGAAAGTAAACAGAATTAATATCTCCTGAAACCTCCCTATCCACCATTCTCACTATCCAGGAGTAACCACTATTTTTAAAAACTTTTAATCAACTTCCCAGAAATATAGGTACACATAATTGTAAACAGCCCCGCCCCAACACACACATTTAGGAAACCATTCTGCAACTTGTTTTTTTTGATAGTAGATCTTTGACAACTTGCATTAGGAAATAAAGATGCACTTCATTTTTTGTATAGCTGCATAGTTTTGTATTTTACGGATAAACCCAAATTTTTTTAAACCAATCTCTTATTGACAAACATGTAAATTATTTCTTTTTTTTTGCTACTACATATGCTGCTATAAAGAACCTTTTTTTCATCCTTGTATGAGCAATCTGTAGCAATTTATAGAAGTGATATTGCTGAGGCTAAAGGTACATCTCTCTTTCACACAAACACACACATACCGTGTATGTCTGCACATATGTGTGTGTAAAATCTTTCCATACTTATGTGTGTATATATATGTATGTATATCTTCAATAACATATATACACATATGTGTGCATATATACTTTTCATACTTAGATGAGTTATAGGAGTGGAACTGCTGAGTCAAAGGGTAATACATATATACATACATATGTAATATGTATTTCTTTCCATATGTATTTACACACTACATAAACAGTATACATATTTCCATACATCTATTTATGTATGTGTATATTTGCATACATAAACTCAGTGGAATTGCTGAGTCAAAGGGTATGTATATGCACATACAGTTTTAATAAATACTGTAAAGTTGCCTTCCAAAATGAATGTACCAAGTTACAATAGTATGTAAGAAGATTGTTTTCTGACAACTTTGCCAATGTTATCACTCTTTTTATTTTTGCCACACCTGTAGGTATATGTCAGTGTTTTTGTTATATTTCTTTACTAACCAGTAAAATTGAATATATTTTCATAATTTTTTGACCATTTGACTCTTTGAATATCCTCTACTCTAAACTGCCCATTATATTATTTGCTAACTTTTCTACTGGGTTATTTTTTTACTCATTTATGTATTTATATATTCTAGAAGTTAATATTTTATATGTGTTCAAATAATAGTTTTTAAATCTTCTAGTGTTTTGTGTCTTATACCTTTGGGGTTTTTAGTTTGAGCTTGTGCAATATTAGGGAACTTTCTCACAGAATTTTGATAATCAAGAGATACCTGAAGGAAAAAGCTAGTGTCCTAGGACATCACGGCTAGAGGGTAGTTGGGTGGCATGGCACAGACAAGGTATTAGTAAAATGCCCTCTCCTATCTCTGCCTGTGGGATGAATTTGCTGATCCAAAATAGAAAATCATTTTAAAAAATAGAAAATAATTTTCCTCCATTCAAAAACTCAGATCTGCCAAGTCAGTTTTTAGGCCAAAGGAAGAGAGCAAAGAAAAGCTCTGACATTCAATGATCCTCTTTCTGCAAAAATGACCCATCAATAGTTCACTTCCTATTGACTCTGTTTAGCACAACAGAAAGGGCACAAGGCTTTTAGTCCAAAGACCTTCTTAATGATTCCAGCCCTGGCACTTGCTGGCTATAAAGTATCTAAGATTTGAGTGCCTCTAGGCCTCAGTCTTCTCACCTGTAAAGTAGGGTAGTAATCCCAAATTCAAAGAGCCGCTGTGAGGATAAGTAATACAAGCGAAAGTGTGCACAAATAACACTGATCAGCTCTTGATCATACTGTTCTTGAAGAACACAAAGCCAAAGTCATCTGGAATTCCAAACGTGTTTGGAATGCCACAAATTAGTTGTGTTGCTAAAGATTCATCTTCATAATTGTATTTTGCTTAGTCTAATATTAAAATTAGATAGAATTCCCCTGCATACCACAACTAACAAAACACAGGTGTTGGGTAGCAGGGGAAAACCAAGATGGAATTTAAGTTTAAGTTTTAAATTTTATATTCACTGAACACAGAGCTTACTGTATAGTAATCTTACTCAGTGCTCTTACTCAAATGGCATTCCTCTGAAGTGGATAACTCCCCTTATCCCCAGAACAAGTTTGGGCGGAGAGGAAATGGTTATAGGTTAAGCTATACAGGCCCAATCAATACAGACAGATCCCAGAATTTAAACTTGGTTGGGAAACTGAGGCTCAGCAGACCTTTCAGGCATAATAGGATAATGTGAGGTTTAATTTTATGTTTCAACTTGGCTAGGCTGTGGTACCCAATTGTTTGATCAAACACCAGTCAAGATATTGCTGTAAAGGTATTTTTTAGATATAATTAACATTTAAATCCATAGACTTTAAATAAAGCAGATTATCCTCCATAATCTGTGTGGGCCTCATCCAATTAGTTGAAGGCCTTAAGTGAAAGGAGGTTGCCCAAGGAAGAAAGAATTCTGTCTCCAGGCTGCCTTCTGACTCAAAACTGCAACATCAACTCCTCCCTGGGTCTCCAGCGTGCCTACTTGTCTTGCAGACTTCAGACTTGCCAGCCCCACAACTGGGTAAGCCAATTCCTTAAAATAAGTCATACAGGCACACACACACACACACACACAATTGGTTTTGTCTCTAGAGAACTCTGACTAATAATTTCAAGAAATGTGTAATACAGGTTTTCTCACCCTCCCGCACCATGGTTTACTGCCACAGCTAGTAACTCTGCCTGGGTCCAGGAAACCCTTCTCTCTTCCACTTCTCCAGGGTCCTTAAATGATACTGTGCTGAAACCGGGCAGCATTTCCCCTCCAGCATACTTTCTCTGATCCTCCACCTCCTAAAGTACCCCTCTTCTGTTTGCCATAAAATGAAATCCCCTCACTATATTGTATGTTTTTACTAGTCCATCTCTCTCCTATGAGGTTTATTTGGGGGGGGTGGAGGAGGGGAATCATAGGTGTGGTGCAAGACAGAGCAAGACTGGCCTTCCACGGAGTTTACATACTAACTACTGACAGACAAACAAATAAACAATTACTTATGATAACTTCTGTATGGTAAGTGCTTTAGGGGAAAAAAAAATACGGTGCCTGGAGGAAGAGTCTCTGACGGGGGCGGGGGGGGGGGCGGATACCTGAGAGGCGCCCTGAAGGAGTAGGAGCTAGCCTTGTGAAGAGCCAGAAAGCACATTCATTCTGTCACAGAGGAGTGGCAAGCAGCCTCAGCATGGAGCCTGGGTGTTCCGTAAATTCTGAGGGAGTCCTACAGAAGACGGGAGAGGTGCATTTGTAAAAGTTATTTAGAGTGGCTATTTAAGCCTGGTCCTTAAGTCTCACTTCAGCCAGCGGGTCAGGAGGCTACATCCTGTGCGGAGGTGAGGGACGGGGAGTGGAAGCAGCCTGCGTGCCGCTGGACCCGGTCTCTCAGTTACAGTACGGTGGCTTGCACCACCCAAGCCTCACTTGCCTCCTCCAGATAGTGAGAGGCTTGGCGTCTGATTCATAGGACCTGTCGTCTGTCTCGCTACGGATCCACTCCTGCAGCTCGGCCAGTAGGCTCGGCCTCAAGTAAAGGAAGCCACTTCGAGGCGGGCCACCTTTCAGGCTCCGAAGGCTGGGCCTAGTCCCACATCCTCTCTTACACGCCGGGCCGGCCAGGCCGCGCCTCCAGCCCGCGAGGCTCTCGGCCCATCGAGACTGACTTCAGGCCCGGGAAGTTGGGGCATCGGGTCTGCACCGCCCGCCTGAAAGAGGCGTTCTGTGCTCGACCACTCGCCTTCGGGGGAGCCGGCGAACCCGCGCCAAAGCTCCATCCAGCCCGACAGCCGGGACCCGTCAGTCTGCGCTCTGGAACCCGGCTCCTGCGTGTCCTCAGGCCGCCTCGGTGTCCTCGACTCACCCCTCCTTTATGCGGCTCTTCCCTTTCCTTCCCCCGCTTTTCCTGTGCCGAGTGAACCCCAGCAGCGTGGGGGGGCGGGGGGTGTCCAGAAAGAAAGGGTCAGTGATGTGGAAGAAAAGAGGGGGAAGAGGGAGGAGGGGAGGAGAGAGGAGAGGGACCACGCTGAAGAGTCAGGCAGCAAGAGGGAAGGGTGTCGGAGCGCCGGGCGGAAGGAGGAGGAGGAGGCTGCGGGAGGAACGACCAGTGGACGCGGGGACAACGGGAGAGAGGGGAGCAGCCGTGGGGGAGGGGAGCACCGTGGCAGGAGGAAAGAGGAAGAAGCGTTCAGATGCTTCGCTGAGCGGGATGTTAAAACCGAAAATAAAAATTGCCTGGTGAATGGACTGCTGGCCTAGCCCAGAGCCCTCCGCAACGCGGGGAGCAGGCAGGGGAAGGGGCGCCCCGATCCAGCAGGGGTTGGGGTTCGGCTCCGCCTACCTGGTCCGGCGCGGGGCCCGCCGCTCCAGCGGCGCCAGCGCCACGCAGTGTCCAGATGTCGCAGCAGTTTCCTTTAATTTCGCTCGTTTCCCAAATCGAGAAGTGGAGCATAGCGCCATTTCTTTAAAAACTGACATCCAGCCTCCTGAATGGCGGATAGACCCATTAGATAAATTTGCTTTTTTTTTCTTTCTTTCTTTTTCTCTTTTAAATAATCCGGTTTGGAGAAAGGAAGAACTCCCAGCGTTGGGAGCGAGGAATAAAGGAAGGGGGACAGGCAAGCAGGGACGCGAGCTGGACCGCGGCGGTTCCTGATATGGCAGGGTCAGGTGACGGATGTTGCGAGGGGGCGGGCTGCCTGGAGATGCGTTGTGGCGTCAGGACCTTGAGCTGTCACCGCGTGGGGCGCCCGCGCGGAGGGTGGGAAGGTGGCGGCGCGGGCCGCGGGGGGGGGCGCGGACAGGGCGGGAAAGAGGAGGTGGGCGGGAGGGAGAGGAACCTAGGACGCTAGCTGCCCGCGCGCGCGCCTCCAGGCGCCTCAGCCCGCCTTTCCCGCGCGCGCTGGGCGCAGAACGGTTCTGGGCTCTGAGGAGGCGGGGGGCGAGCGGGCGCGCGCAGGGGAGGCGGGTGCGCGCGTGCGGGGCGGGGATGGGCTGGGGGCGGCGCGTGGGTCTCAGTTTGCTATCGGGGGGCGGGCGCCGAGCTGCCTACCTCTGAAGTCAAAAGGCGGTGCAGCGGCCGCCGAGCTCTGCGGCGGCGAGAACATGGTGCGCCGACTCTTGATCACAGTGCGGATTCGGCGCGCGTACGGCCCGCCGCGAGTCAGGGCTTTCGTCGTGCAAATCGCGCGGCCAGCGCGTGAGTGGGCAGCGCCGGTCGTGCGGGCCGCTGCGGACCTCGTGCTGATGCTAGTGAGGAGCCAGAGCAGAGCGCAGCAACCGCATCCTAGACCAGGTAGGAAAGGCCTCGAAAATCCGGGACGCAATCGGCCCTTGGGTGATTTTGTTTGATGTAAGCTAATACACAGATAAATCAACTCCGGACGAGATTGGAGGAGGTTGTTTAGGGGTGGGTGGAGGCTCCTTCCACTTTCTCTCCATACGGGTTACAGTTACTTAGAGGTGCTGTTCTCCCAGTATGTGGAGCCCAGAGCCGCCTTCACACACCTCCTTAATCCCGTGAAACTCTGGGGGAAACAGGGAGATTCTAAACCCACTTTAGAAGTCAGTCACTCCTGAATTTCCTGAGTGGGAATCAGTAAACACACACACACACACACAAGGTGTATTTCTAAGGCACTTTATTGCGCCCTGGAGGAAAGTATCACTAACGGTCTTAATTTTCTGGAGGCCGCCTTTTTCCTCCCCAGTCTTCCTGCCTGGTCAACCCTCCCTCCTTCCAGTAGTGGAGGACGTTTGAGGGTGCGGGCTCGCACAGAGTTTGACTTCCCGAAATAATAACATTGATCTTGATCGAAGGATCAGTAACTGCTAAGAGGAGCAATCACTTGCTTTTTCAGTCAGTGGAGAGTCAGACTTTCGCAGTGAGATGGAGGTTTCTTCTTTAGCGGCCTGGTGTATCTAAGTACTTGGGACAATGCCCGTATGTTTAGCAGAAGGCAGAACTACAGTAGGGAGTCTAAGGATCGCACCGATCATATTTTAGTCATCTCAGGCCCCAATTAACAGGCCCCAAATGAGGCCTACTTCTTGAAAAACAGAATACTAGGTAGTTTTGTCCTCACGTAAGATAAATCTTTACATAGTCGATGTAATTTCCTATGACGAGGATAGTTGAAATATATATATAGCTATATAGAGAGTCCTAATTAGAACTTGGGTAATGAATCCAAAAACAATTTAATGAGGCTTCATATTTGTGACCTTCCTTGTGGCATTATTTCCCCATGAATATGTGTTTTGAAAAAGCAAAGGTCAGCAGAGGGGGAATTATTTTTTATTGTAACGTTAATAGACTTTTTGACATGTAAATGTAAAACTGTTAACACTATCAGTGTTTAATCAGGTGCCTCAATTTCTATTGGCAAAAATCTACAAACAATTTATAGGGAAAATACACATTTTCTTTTTCATATTATTATTAAAGTTCAGGGGGTTTTTCGGAATTAGTAGAAGGAGCTTGTAAAGAATTTCAAGGCATGTTGCTGCTCTTGATTTCAGTTCATTTTAAAACATTAACAGGATCCTTTTTTTTAAAACGGTGCTTTATCCGTACCAGCAAGCATTTAGCCACTATGATGTGTTTTTGAATATCTTAGTTTTTAATATTATTCTCTATATAAAGTTATTTTATTTAAATTATCAAGTTGCTTCCAAAACTCTATAGTAACAAAGTAGAAAAATTTAATCTATGTAAATACTATAATTATGTGTTTTCTATTTTAGGAATACATAATATAATATTGTGATTATTTTAAGTTAGAGAAATATTCATTTTATAATATATTTATTGTATAAGTGTTAAAAATATAAAAATGATAGATTCATTGAAAGTAGCCATTTAGTTCTTGTTATTTAGGTATAAATCAATTTTCAGGAATGAAAGTTATTTTTAAATGCTTTGACTATATGAAAAGCCCAATTTTCAGCAAATATCTGAAGACAGAACACATAAGGTAGATAGAATAGAATATGTTTCGAAAATATGTGCAATTCTCCAACTTCATATATGAAATTTTACACATATACAAACATCTGGAAGTATTAATTATAAGTGACATGTAATTATATATTCACATTAATATATATTATGTCTATAGTTAAACTGATTTAAGAATATATATGGGTGGTAATTATGTTGGGACTCATAAAATTCCTTGAGAGCAACAGTGCTAAAACTGTTGTATGAATTATTTAATACTAACGCAGACCTGTAAGGTGTTATTATTTTAACATATTTTTAGCGTTTTGCAAACATGTTCATTATGACTTTTTTTATATAACTGGAAACTGTATATAATAAAATTCCACGTTACTAGTTTCTTATCCACACGTGCCTGATGAATTACACTAATTGACTCGTTACTTCTACCTTGGTGTGTTTATAAACTAGTCATATTTTTCTGAAATTAAATATTTATTTGTTTACTGTTATGTGGGAACTCTTAGGGGATTTCCCCTCCTTTAACAGCATAGTGTCCTCTCAAGGTAAGCACTATACGGTTAGCATAAACCATTATTCCCAATGTATACATGATCCCTAGCTTGTATTATGTTCTAAATGAACAATAATTCTTTCAGACATCAAGACTTAATACTCACTTACTTCTTTGGGGACTCTTGAATTTTAAAAAGTCCATTCTCACCCTAAAGTAACAACAACACAGCCTATTGCTGTCTATGTCCAACAGTATTTTACAGGTCTGCTAATTACATGTTAGTTCATCACAAGTAACTAACACGGTAGGGTTAAGCTAAAGCATTTTCCCAACATGTGAATGACACCTGATAGTAAAGTGATCTACATCATCTCAAAAATACCTTCTTAAAGAAAGGCTGAACATTTGGCCCAGTGTTTTTGCTCTTTTAAAACCTTTAGTCCTTTTTGAGAAGCAAGACAATCTCACTTGTCCCAGTCCATCCTAAAACACCCTAGGCCAGAGAATCCTTCTCTCTGCTACAAAATCCAACCTCATAAAGAGTTTTTATGGTGCTTTATTTTTACCGTTTAAATAATGTAAGCAATGGGTATAGTTTCATTTTCTAAACATAAAATTATAATATTGAATAGCTTTAAAAAAAACTACAGTTTTCTAAATTCTAATTTTCACATACCTGATGACTAATATTGTGTCTCTTTATTGACTGAAAATTAATGCATTTTCCTAAACACCTCACTGGCAAAAACATTTTTACATTATGTATTAAGAACTTGGAAAATATCCATATACTTTTATTCAGTTTTTCTATATGTAGGCATTATTTTAAGGAAAGAAAGATTCTGACAAAGAGCAATACAAACAGGTAAATAGTAGCAGGAAATTGAAAATTGCCTAAAATTCTAGCAATCACATTGTTAAATTATGTTCAATTATACCTATACTCTGGAATTATGGTCTGAAATATTTCAGATCTGGAATATAATAGACAATCATCATGTTTTTGAAGAATATTTAATAGAATGTAAAATTATTACATTATAAAGTTTGGTGATATCCTTTTTTTTAAAAAAAAAGCAAGATTTAAAGCAATAAACAATTCTTATTCTTGCTTTTCCTCTCCGTCTCTCTCTCTTTCTCTCGTTCTTTCTCTACACACACACACACACACACACAGCAATGTATCAAAATATCTATAGTGGCTTCCTCAGGATGGTTGGTGATCTTTATTTCTTCGTTACACTTTTGTGTCTTCCAAAGTGCTATGACCATCACCAGTTTAAAAAAAAAAGTTATTTTCATACAGTACAGATGAACTAAGAGCTTACTTAGCGTTAGGTGGGGAAGGAGTGAGAAAGGGTGAGGAAAATAAGTTGTACACGTATCCTATATAAGAAGGTGGCTTTAAGGTCTGGAGAAAGCCTGAGAGGGTTCTGACTTCAGACTGTAGGGCACGCTGTGCCTCTTCACAACGTAGTTCGTTTTTAAATAAATGATAAATGCGTGGCTATACCTGCTTCCAAGGCGCCTGGGTGTTAGGCCTCTCTGGTCCCAGCACTTGCCCCTCCTCGGGATCCCCTTCTCCCAACTCCTCTCTGGACGACTTCAGGGTGGGGCTCTCCACTTCCCAGAGCCCGGCTGGGGTCGCAGCGGGTGTTCCCAGAACCCCAGAGTAGGAAGTGAGACTCGAAGTTGCTCGGACCTCGCCTCCTTCACCTCTCAACTCCACCCACCCTCCTTGACTCATCCCTCACCCTCTCAATTCTTAGAGATGCTTCGGATGCCGGGGATTTTATTGGCCGCTGGGGTAGGACACAGGCCCACTTATCACCGAACTCCGCGAACGCACCCACCTCTTCTATTTTTAGCCTCCTCTGGGCCTCGCCCCGCACCCCAACTATTTCCGCAGGTAATATTTCGTTAGAGTAACAGAGCAGAGCAGGGGTTAAACGCAGAGCAGGATGGGGGCTGCCCTGGGTGAGGAAGGGGTGGTGACAGGCGGAGTCTGAGTGGGCTTCGTGGCTTCCAGACGGGTGCAAGGTATGACAAGGGGACATCTCTGGGTCACCTCCCCCAGCGTGAAACTGACTAGGCCTATTTTTCTGGAAGGGAGGGAGCGGGATGGGACAGGTTCACTCCGAGGCACGGAACGAGAGATGGTGAGGTGCACTTCCAAGACTAGGCGGCTATTCCATTACCTTCCAGGCTAGGTGGTGACCAGAGTATTGAAAGGCCTCGCTTTCTTTGTTTCTCTGTCTGGGGTGCAAGGTGGTATAAAGAATGGCCCGTCATATTTTTCTAGTGATGATGTCTCTCAATAGTTTTCTTCTTATACTGAAGCTTTCCTCTTGTTTGAAAACTTTCTCCTTTAGTCAAGACATTCAAATAAAATGGTTTATTAGAATGAAAAGACATCAGTCAGTATTAAAATAAGGTCAACTTCTATGTCAGTAAGCCAACCGATGGAGAAAACCTTAGGAATAATTAAAGGCTTTGTTCATAGGAGAAGGAAGGTCCTTTTAAAGACTGCTCCATCTTAGAAAATGCCCACCAATCTGGGGTCTCCGCAGAGTCACCATACCCTAACCCATGGTATTTCACTGTGTGTTCAGCAATCCCATGTGTATTGACAGTTGTTGAATTTACTTAATGTCAATAACATTTGTTTTTTAAAGAAAGGAGGATTGAAGAAGATCTCTGCCTGTCAGTGCAGTTTTACATTTCATAAACCCTGGAATGATTGTTGCAGTTGGGTAGAACTACATAATCAGAAAGAAGTCATAAAGGAGAAAAAATTAAAATGTCAACTACTAGATTTAAAATTACAGTGCCTCAGAGGTCCTTTGAAAAAGAATAAGTTGATTTTTATTTTTTATCACAAATGACTTTTTAATTCTTCTTCAACTAGCTCTCAATTTCCCCCTTTACCTTCAAAAAGAAAATCTCAGGATTTATTTAAATGGTTGCGAAGCCAGTAGGAGTAACATTAGTAGGGAAAAAAAGTTTTGTAGATTGTAGAGGTTCAGAACTATATGAACAAAGACATGTAATCTCTTAAACAAATTGCAACTAATAAAATTGTGCAATCAGAGTGGTGTTAATACGTATGCCCTTACTTTCTTAATTTAAGCATGAGAATAATGTGATGTCAAAGAAGTAAGGCAAAGGTTATCAGCAATATCCTTACCTGGGCTGCTGTTTAAAATACATATTTCTGGAGCACACCCTCAGAATATCTGATTCAACAGATTTGCTGTGGGTCCCAAGAATCTGCATTGTAAAGCATTTAAGGGGGATTCTGTTAGGAGGTGGCTTCTTCGGACAAATATGGCCAACATTGCTTTTTTAAACCTTATTTTTGCTCATTTGTTTTTGAATTGAGGTTCAGCCTTTTAGATAAGATTTAAAATTTTAGAATCACACGTTGGGTGCCAGGAAGGACACTGAGAATCTGAATAAATCATTGGAGGAGCTATTTTACCAACTGAAGGAGACCCTTTATTATTATTATGTGATCCTTCATCTGAATTGGAAAAGATTATCTCTTAGATGCCAGATCTCTACAATCAGAACACATTTTGGGGCGAAGAATGTAGCAGGATACACTTGTGCATTAAAGCTTGTAGCACCAGCCAGAAAATTTCCATAAAAGACATCACCTTTTTGAAACACTGCATACACTTACTGCTGTTTACACAGGATGGATGGTCCTCGATAGATAGAGTAATAAGTAATAAGGGATTTCTTTCATTTTACTTTATCTTCCAAACCAGAAACCAGGCAGTAAACATAACAACGTAAAATTATGTAAGAGAAGAAAAAGAAAACATAAAAGTATTCCACAGATTTAAATTATATTTATTTATGATCAAGGCAAAATTGCAGTAGAATGTAGCCATAACAGAATAAAGCACTTATAGACAGAATGCGGGGTCTTTGTGTCTATAAAAGCACATTGATGAGGGGGAAATATATAGAATAATGTAAGCTAAAGAATAATTTGCCGTTATAAGTAAAACTAAAATATTATGCCTTCCAACTTATAATACTAATTTTTCTGCTTTTAAACTACATTTTTCTCATTTAAACCTATTACTTTGCTGATGTATTAGGGGGAAAAGCTTACGTTTTACTTTCTTTTTTTGAGTGCCACCATTTTCTTGCTCTGAATCTCTCAGGCTGCCAGATCATCTGACTCAGCAATTGTACAACTCTTTCACCCAATTTAAAGAAACAGCAACTATCCAAACACAATGAATCCCCCCAGTTGCAAATCTTTCCCAACCTGTAGAACTAGCAGTATATTTTAATTCTGAAATAATTGTTAAATGTACATACAACATGAGACACTTTGAATTTTACTCCATTTAATTTACATGCTGAATAATAGAAACTGAATATATTTTATGTAACACAATTTTTAAAAGAAGCTTATTGAAACTTTCTTCTAAAAGCATATGGTCAAGTTTGCTTTCTCTTTTCCCTCAAAATAATTATGAGGAGCTTAACAGTAATAGAGCACATCAACTTACATTATGTTATTTAATTGTCACATTATCCTTATGTTTTAGGGACTTTATTCTCTCATTTCATGGACTGGAGACTGAGGCTCTGATACGTTGCATGGTCTGTCAAAAGTCATTAACTAGTAACTCATGC
>RJWK010023844.1:0-28779 GCA_004363435.1 Platanista minor | reverse complement strand
TTGCGGAGCACAGGCTCTGGACGCGCAGGCTCAGCGGCCACGGCTCACGGGGCCCAGCCGCTCCGCGGCATGTGGGATCCTCCCGGACCGGGGCGCGAACCCGCGTCCCCTGCATGGGCAGGCGGACTCCCAACCACTGCGCCACCAGGGAAGCCCAAGCCACTTTTCTTATAGCCTCAGGCACTGTTCTATATATTTTCCAATTAAAAATTTTCCAGCATTCACACTTATTCAGTAGCTCTTTTAGTATATTTCTCCTATTTGTTTAATTTTCTAAGTTTTTGTATTTGCTATCTATGATAAAGCCTGAAGAATAATTTTCAGTTTTAAAACAATAAGCTTCCTATTTATCATTTATAAAGTAAAGACATAAATATATCTTTACTCCCATAAACTGTTCGTAATATGCCAAGTAGAAATGGGTTACAAGATCATTTACATTAAGTTATAAATTATGTATGACATACATACATCCACCCACACATGCATACAAAGGGCCTGAAAAGGTGAACACTAAAATGTTAAGTGAAGCAATAATTTTAAGGATTTGTTTTGCTCTTAACTGTATTTTCTAGTTTCCACAAAGAACAAAGATTACTGCCTAATAATATGTTTTAAATGAAAGAAAAGCGAGAATTGGGAGTGTGCACTAAATAGTTTTGAGGGGTGGCCTCCTGTGCCCTCTGTCTCGGCAGACATCCCCCTTTTCCCGTCTGCTCCAGCCAGCAGCCTGGTGGTCACCCCCAACTCTTCCCTTTTCCCTCACCCTCATTTCAGCCCATCACAGGTCTTAACTGATGCCACGTCTATCCCTCCCATCCATCCACCTCCCTAAATGCCCACTGCCATTTCAGGTCCCCTAGTCCAAGCTCGCATTCTCTTGCCTGAACTTCTGCAAAAAGCTGCCAACAAGCTTTCCCGTTTCCTCCCCAGACGTCCATCTTCCCTGTTCTCTACACTTCAGCCAGAGGGAATCTTTCCAAACTGGAAACCTGATTGATCGTGTCAAACGTGCCATTTAAAGCTCTCCGATGGTCACCCATTAATGGTGGTTTGTGGGTGAAACTGCTCATCCTGTCCTGTGAAGCTCTGCCTCTGGGCTTCAGGTTCCCTCTGGACTCATCTCATGCCCCTCCCCTCTCTCGCGCTGCCCCAGCCCTGCTGGCATTTGTCCATCAAGCCCCTCCCTGCCTCCGTGTGTTGTTTGAACCCATTCTTTCAGCCTGGTCTGTTCTACTGTCAGCCTCTTTTCTGTGACACATACGTGCGACCAGGTTAAATCCTATTTAACCAATGGCTCTCAGCCTAAATGTCATTTAACGTCAGTCTTTTTTTTTGGCTCTCGGTCTCAATCAGACCCCACCTTCTATTCTCTCTCTTAGCATCTTGCAGTTTTTTGCAGCGTTTGTTACAGTTTTAGTTGTATATTGATTTGTGTGACTCATTATATGAACTCCAACTCCCCTTTCAGAATGAAAGAGAGTAGAGACTATGTCTTGTTCATCTCTCCATTCCCAGAACCTCTCACCATGCCTGACATGTATGACGAATGAACAGAAAAATTAATGATCACTCTGCCTTGTGCACAATTCCATGTCAGTGCGTGTAGATCCATTGCATTCTTTTGAATTGCTGCTGAGTGTTCCTCCAGCTGGTCTTATCTTACTCCTTCATTCAGTCTATCTCGGCCTTTTAATTGTTGTGATCGTTTATATTTAATGCAATTATTGATATGGTTAGGTTTCCCTTTTCCATCCATTTACTTTTAACTTATTTGTGTCTTTGTATTTAAGTATGTTTCTTGGAAGCAGCATATAATTGGGTCTTGTTTTTTATTTTTATTTTTTAATCCAATCTGAAAACCTCTGCATTTTGTGGAGTATTTAGACTATTTACATCTAATGTGATTATTGGCTCAGTTAAGTTTCAGTCTATCATCTTGCTCTTTGCTTTCCATTTGCCCCGTATGTTCCTTGTTCCTCTTCTCCTTCTTTCTTTGGCTTAGTTGATGTTTTATGCTTCCATTTCGTACGATCCCATTATTTCTTTTAACTTACTGGCTGTGACTCTCAGTTTTATTTTAGCGGGTGCACTAGGGTAGGCTTTAAAGTGTACATCGTTAGTATAGCAGACTACCTTGAGGCAGTACTCTGCTACAAAACACTCGGGCTTCTCTGGTGGCGCGGTGGTTGAGAGTCCGCCTGCCGATGCAGGGGACGCGGGTTCGTGCCCCGGTCCGGGAAGATCCCCCATGCCGCGGAGCGGCTGGGCCCGTGAGCCACGGCCGCTGAGCCTGCGCGTCCGGAGCCCGTGCTCCGCAACGGGAGAGGCCACAGCGGTGAGAGGCCCGCGTACCGCAAAAGAAAAAAAAACAAACAAACACAACACTTGCGGTAGAATACTTCCGTTTCCCCACTCCTTCCTTTGTGCTACTGTTGCAATAAATTTTACTTACACATATGTTATAAAATCCACAATACATTTTCATGATATCATTTTGTTGAAACAGTCATCTGTTTGTTTGTTTTTTTTGCGGTACGCGAGCCGCTCCGCGGCATGTGGGATCTTCCCAGATCGGGGCACGAACCCGTGTCTCCTGAATTGGCAGGCAGACTGTCAACCACTGCGCAACCAGGGAAGCCCCAGTCATCTGTTTTTAAAAGAGATTTAATAAGAAAATAGCTTGTGTACTTAACCAAACAGCTACCGGTCCCAAGGACTATTTATTCCTTTCGTAGATCTGTATTTCCATCTGATGTCATTTTTTTTCTGCCTAGAGGACTTCCACTGCATTTCTTGTAAGGAGAGTCGACTGGTGATTAACTTTTGTATGTCTGAAAAAGGTAGTTATTCAGCCTTCCTTTTTAAGAGATATTTTCATTACTTACAGGCATCTAAGGTGACAGATTTTTTTTCTCTTTCAGTACTTCAAAGGTGTCTCTCTACTGTCTACTTGCTTTCATTGTTTACAACAAGAAACTCTGTGTTTAATGTGCTTTTTTCCTGTGTCTGCCTTCAGACTTATATTATTGATTTTTTTTAATAAATAAGTTTTTTTAAATTATTTATTTATTATTTTTGGCTGCACTGGGTCTTCATTGATGCGCGCGGGTTTCCTCTAGTTGCGGCGAGCGGGGGCTACTCTTCGTTGCAGTGCGCGGGCTTCTCACTGCGGTGGGCTTCTCTTGTTGCGGAGCTTGGGCTCTAGGTGTGCGGGCTTCAGTAGTTGTGGCATGCGGGCTCAGTAGTTGTGGCTCGCGGGCTCTAGAGCGCAGGCTCAGTAGTTGTGGCGCACAGGCTTAGTTGCTCTGCGGCATGTGGGATCTTCCTGGACCAGGGCTCGAACCCGTCTCCCCTGCATTGGCAGGCGTATTCTTAACCACTGGACAACCAGGGAAGTCCCTGATTCTGAGCAATTTTAATCACAATTAAATGCCTTGGTATAATTTTCTTTATATTTCTTGTGCCTGGGGTTTGTTGAGTTTCTGGGATCTGTGGGTTTTTGTAGCATTTCTGAAATCTGATTATTTTTCGGTTGTTATTTCATCAGCATTTTCTCTGTTCTCTCCTCTCTGTCTTCTCCTTCAGAGATTCCAGTTACATCTATATTGGCCTTTTGAAGTAGTCCCGCATCTCACTGATGATGTATTCATTTTTTTTCTTTCTTTCTCTGTGCTTCATTTCATATCATTTCTATTACTGTATCTTTAAGTTCGTTAATCTTTTCTTCTGCGATGTCTAATCTGCCATCCATCTCTCATCCAGGGTATTTTCCATCTCAGACACGGTACTTCCATCTCTACAAGTTTGATTTAGTTCTTTTTCTTTTTTAACATCTTTCATGTCTCCATTTAAGTTTTCGAACACATGGAATATACAGCTATAATAACTGTTCTCACGTCCTTGTCTATTCATTCTAACGCCTGTGTCAGTTCTGAGTCAGTTTCAATTGCTTGATTTTTCTCTTTATTACTTTCCTGCTTCTTTGCATGCCAGGTACTCTTTGATCAGATGACAGACATTGTGAATTTTACTTTGTTGAGTGCTGGTTATTTTTCTATTCCTATAATATTCTTAAGCTTTGTTATGGGACAGGTAAGCTACTTGGAAACACTTTGATCCTTTCTGGTCTTGCTTGTAAGATTTTTTATTGAGACCAGAATGATGTTTAGCCTAGAATTAATTATTCCCCACAGTTGAGGCAAGACCTTTGTGAATACATTGCCTAATAAATTATGAGGTTTTTTTCTAGTCTGGCTGGAAAAACTCTACCCTATTCTTGGCCCTGTTTGAGCTTTGAAAACTGTTCCCTGTAATTCAGCGGTCCTTTACAGGGACAGTTTTACCCAAGCACGACATTTGGTAGTGTCTGAGGATATTTTATTATTATCATGACTAGGCGTGCTGCTGGTATCCAGTAGTTTGAGGCTAGGAATGCTGCTAAACATCCTACTATAGGATATCCCCCAACAAAAAGAAAATTTTCCATCTAATGTATCAGTAATGCCAAGGTTGAGAAACTCTGCTATAATCCTTTCCAGCCATTCTTTCTCTGGCCTCCAGTAGTCCCCTCACACACATGTGCTGGTCAGTGCACCACTGAATGCTCAAGAAGGACGCTCTGCAGACCTGCAGAGTTCTTTCCCCATGCAGCTCTCTTTCCTCCAACACTTTGTCCTGCAAATTCTTACCACCTGCTCTAGCAGACTTTCAGCTCTGTCTCGTTAGCTTGGAAGTTGGCTGAGCTCTTCCTGGGTTCCTCCTCCCTGTGCTACAGCCCGGAAATTCTTTCAAGGCAGTGAGCAAGGGGGCTCAAGGGCTCACCTGGTTTGTTTCCCTTTCTCAAGGTTCACTCTCCACTCTCCTTCATTTCTTCATGTCAATATCTTGAATACTTTGTTTCATGTATTTGGTCTGCTATTTTAGACAGGTGGGGAAATCCATTTCCTGTTACCCCATCTTGGCTGGAAACAGAAGTTGGCTTCTTGTTTATGATTGCTATCGAATGTTCTCTTTATTTCCTGTCTTGTTTAAAGAAAGCAACCTTCCTTGCTTTTAATCTTCTCAACCACAAATTATTCACTATCTTTATTTTTCTCTGTACCTGTATCTTCTCAACGAGCATCACTTTCATTACTCGTGGAACACTCTCCGTTCCCTATGTTTCCTTGCACGGTTTTGTTTGTGTTTTAATTTTGTGTCTCAAACACGATTCGCTTGCATTCTTCTACTTGAAACTGTAAGCTCAAATTTTCGTTATGCTTGAATTTAGCATTATTTTTTAAAAATCACCATAACATGAGTTTATTTTTGTTCTTAATTATTTCAATTCTTAGATTTATGAATTTGTCTCAGGAAACAAAATTACCTCCGAAATGAACAATAGCAATTGATTTCATCTTGTGTTCGCTTGACAGTAATCTAACTATTCAGTGAAGGAAACATTTTGAAGTGCTTGTGGTGTGCAAAGTTGTATTTACTGTTGGATTAGCATAACTGGTAATAGATCATAAATGCTAACTTATTAGGGAAAATGTGAATTGTGAATAACAAAAGGAAAAATTTTCTTGGTATTGTGTACAAATAGCTTAATTTAGATCTTTAAAATATGCTAAGGTAAATTAGTGCTTCTCTGAAATCTGCTTCCTTTTTTGGGTGAGCTTTTCCAAACCATTATAAAGTGAGGAGACAGTCTATGCAGAAGATATTCAAGGTAACATTCAGGAATTTGTAATCCTTACAGAAAATAGATAACAGTGGAAACATGAGTGAATTTGATGGAAAGGTTACTTAATCCTTTGGGTTTGGATATTTGTTTTTATTTCCGTTGCTAGATCGACATATAAGCTCACAGAATTTTAGAAGTACAGATGGTTTTAGGGATGTTTGTCATGGGCCTGAGAGATTGTAATCATTGGCATCAAGGGTTTTAAAAATATACAAAGTCCAATTAAAATCAGATTACTTCCTAAAGGTACAATTTTAAAATGTTTCTTTGGAGTTAAGAACAGGTTATGAAACAATGTGATAATGTCGTTAATTCTGTGGCCAAGTTTCAAAGCATGTTGAAGTAACATGTTTCAGTATATGAAATAGAGGATAGGATCCCTAGTGTCCCTTAGTCAGGACTGCCTGCGCATTCATTCAAACAATCAAACACTTTGCAAGATATTGAGAAGAAACAAATAGCCAAATAATGGAATTTGCTTTAAGACCAGCTGTGTTTTCCAGAGCAGTGCTATGGACAGTAACTGAGTGGGTTTTCAAGGAGCTAATGAAAATTAACCAAATCAGTTTGATATTGTCATATACTTGCTGTAGCCAGTTCAATGAAAAGTTTTCGGTCCCCTTTCTCTCTACTAGTTTTCTTTCCTTTTTCAAAGGCCCCGCCCCCTGACGCAGCAAGGGTCCTGTTCATTAACTGCTTTGTGCTGAATACGCTCCCGGCCACCCTCTTCCTCTTCCTGTAGGACTATGCAATCACCATCAAAGTACTTCAACAATTTAACACCACTTAAGCAGCTGCATTTTTTTAACCTTCTCAGCTTCAGCTTTGAGCGCAGGAGAGAATGCAGAAAACTGCCTTTTTTTTTTTTTTTTTAAATTAAAAAAAATTTTACACTTTTTTTATTGAAATACAGTTGATTTACAGTGTTGTGCTAATTTCTGCTGTACGGCAAAGTGACTCAGTTATACGCATATATACATTCTTTTTTTATATTCTTTTCCATTATGGTTTATCCCAGGAGATTGGATATAGTTCCCTGTGCTCTACAGTAGGAGCTTGTTGTTTATCCATTCTAAATGTAATGGTTTGCATCTACTAACCCCAAACTCCCAGTATCTTAATTAATATCATAATTTTAATATCAAATAAAAAATTATCGCACTGGCCTCACACAACAAATTTTCCCAATATCCTTTATGGATGTGATTCTTAAAACTATGTAAGTCACAAGATTAATAGTAAATGTAAACAGAAGAAATTATAGACATAGACAAAATGTTTGAATATTCTAATAAACACCATCATTTCCATGGGATATTAATCTAAGAAAACTGCCTTTTGAAGTCATATTGAACTCACTGACTTCCATCAGAAGCATACCAGTAGTTGCAAACGTTACAGTGTAACTTAAATCCTTGAAGAGTTTGAACCGTGTGCAAAACTGGAAAGACAGAAGCAGAAGATTTTTTATTGTTTGGAAGCTCTAAGCTCAAAATGTCTTTTCCTTTGATGGTGTATTTGAGTACTCTATCTTGATTTTTCATGGCACTTTAGAATTGCTTCACAAATAAAGAAAAGTCAGATATTTTGTGCCAGAGATGTTCTATAAAGCTCAAGAATACATCAAATTATCTTTTGATTACTAATTTATTAACATTTAAGTGGAATTGATTTTTAAACATTGGTAACATTATGGCAAGGATGCATCTTTGCTACTGATGATGTATGTTCATATTATTATTTTAAAGAACTTATTGACTTATCTGATTTGCAAGATTGAAAAACTGTAGCCTGGACTATATAGTAAAGAAAATACTTCTTACATTCAAAGATCCAAGGGGACAAAGAAAAAGACAGAATGGAAATATGTGTGGTCTAACTTAGACATGGGCAATTTTTTATAAGGGCCAGATAGCAAATCGTTTAGACTTTGTGGGGCCGTCAGATCTCTGTATTAGTTTCCTAGGGCTGCGGTAACAAAATATCACAAATTTGGTGGCTTGAATCAACAGAAATTTATCCTTTCAGTTCTGGAGGCAAGAAGTATGGAAGCAAGGTGCCGGCAGGGCCGTGCTGCCTCTGAGGTCCTAGGGAGGCACCTATTCCCCGCATCTCTGCCGGCTTCTGGTGGCTGCTGGCAACACTTGGCACCCTTGGCTCTTAGCTGCGTTCCTCCATCTCTGCTTTCATCGTCACATGGCCCATTTTCTTGTTTGTTTGTACGTCTCTGTATCCAAATCCCCATCTTCTATCTCATAAAGAGACCAGTCATTGGATTTGAAGCCCACCCTAACTTAGTATGACGTCATCCTAACTCGATTACAACTACAAAGACCGTATTTCCAGATAAGGTCACCTTCACAGATAACAGGGGTTAAGACTTCATCATAGCTTTCTGGGAGCCACAGTTCAATTCACTACAGTCTCTGCTGCAACCGCTCAACTCTGTCTTTGCAACATGCACACAGCCAAGGAGAATACGTAAACAAATACGTGTACTTCGTTCCAGTAAAAGTGTATTTACAAAAGCAGGTCATGGGTCAGATTGGGTCAGGGAGCTAGAGTTCACCAATGCCTGGCCTAATTGAAGTGAAACTGCAGCAGAGAAGAAAAAAAAAAACAAACAATTTTTCCTGGCATTAGTCAGTTCATTTTTTTCAAACTATTTATTTGGCTGCGCTGGGTCTTAGTTGAGGCACGCGGGATCTTCACTGTGGCGTGTGGGATCTAGTTCCCTGACCAGGGATCGAACCCGCGCCCCCTGCACTGGGAGCACGGAGAGTCTTAACCACTGTGCCACCAGGGAAGTCCCAGTCGGTCCATTTTTAAAGTATAAAAGTGCATATATATTTGTATGTATAGCAACACTTATTTTTTGAAAGATGTCAACTTAGGGCAAGAAATGGAAACTTTATAATGATTTCAAATCCCAAAACTCTATTACTAAAAATGCTTGAATTACAATATTTTTCTGGTCGATGAAAAGCTTTTTGAGGATCATTTATTTAGGAGAGCCTATATAAACCATTCCTCCAAAGAGATCAAGACTATTTTGGAAACAAGATTTTCCTTTAACTCGGGCATATTTTTTCACTCCATTAGAATGCATGTACCTCTTTCCCTCACTAAGCGTATGTTCCCTGAGGGCAGGGACATAGTTTGATTCAGTGGTGTGTTCTCATTCAATAAGTATTTATCTAAAGTGACTTCTGTTTGTTGGAATAACAAGAGTGAATTCATGTGTTGTTGTTTTAATCCTGTTGTACAAATATAGTCCCTGTCAGCGTCCCTTGAAATTATTTATTGTCTTAAACAGAAAGGAAAGCTACATTAAGGGAAATCCAATTTCTATTAAAAGCTATTGGAAGAACTTGTAAAGAGAAAAATGGAGTAATGAATCAGAGGGGGTCAGTGAAAAATGTTAGTTTTTAAAGTAGGATTCATCAAAAAGAAGAAAAAGGTAGGGAAGTCAAGATACATTTCAACAACCAAGCTAAAATATTAGCAGCTACTTTTAACAGCGCAGCTCAGTTCAGTAGCAGAGACACATGGAACCCCATGTGGGATACCCTCAGTATGGCAGGGGTAGGATTCAGCTTGGTTGAAGAGGCGGCCGCTGGAGCATCCCACTTCTCCAAGCATAGGTTCTGGGATTCTGGGGTCATTCCAGCTCAGCGTTTCCCCACTCTCCGTATCGCTGGAAGGAAAGGCAGAAGTTAGAAAGTGAAAGGCATTAGGAGTCGTAATTTTGCTCGGAAAGAATCAAGACTTGTTGACAGCGTAGATGTAACCTGAGTCGATGTGGGCAAATCAGAGTCAGCGAAGAGACTCCGAGTTGGAAGCACGTTAGAGAGAGCAGTGTGATGTGTATCATGATGGCCAGGGATGAAGGCAGGGGGAGAGAGACTCTTCCGGAGAAGGACTCTACGCAGGAGAAAATAGCTAAATACAAGTCCCAGCCCTAAGGACGTGGAACCCAGGAGAAGACCTGGGGCCACCAGGAATCACTGGTTTCAAGTGGATTATGGAATCACTCAAATAAAAAGTGAGTTTAGGAAAGGAGCGGGGCGGGGAAGACACTGAATGCTGAAGACAAGGCCTTCAGCGACCTTCAGATTAAAAGGAAAGACAAAAGGAGAAAGAATAAAGAAAGGAGGACCACGTAGAATGTGGATCAGCCCTGGACCATGTAGAATGTGGATATGGCCCTCCCTCTTCTGGGCCCTGTATCTTCAGCAGCAGAGCCTTTTCTACCCACCACTAACCCCTGTCCTTGTAGCAAATTCAGGAGAAAGAGAGTTGCTAAGCAGAGAAACACAATTCGCCCTGCTCCTTCTAACTTATTCTTGCTACCCGGCCCTGGCAAGAAACTATCCCATCGATTTAGCTACCTGAATTGCCTTAAAAAGGCAAGATAGTGCTGATTAAATTCATTTTCTAGAAAGGACAGTGCTTTTGAAGGGGAGGGGTAGCAAAGAAGGATCCGCTTTTTTCCACCTGTCAAGACATTTAGGTCATTAACACATGATAATTGTGCCCTCCGAAGGAAACGTCTTTGTGAAAAATAATCAAATGTTCAATGCACTTGACAAAGTTTTACTTCTGTGAAGCTCCCAATTTACTCCTGCTCTTTAAAACAAAGAAAAAAATTTAAAAAAATAAAAGTAGTGTACGCTTTTGTAAGAAAAAGAAAGGGAATTTTTTTATGAATGGAGAAAATGCAGCAAGAGAAAACTTTTCCATTGTGGAAAGTTTAGGAAATGTCGAGACCAATTTTTAGCTAGCTTCTGTATCAAAGTTTGTGGTTGAGCTTAATTTTTTTTTTGTATTAATGTGAAAAATCAGATCTAGTAGCTTAAACAAGCACCCATAACTCTCATTACCAGAAGGTGTGCCTCACCTCCTGATAATACAGGACATTTTACACTGATTTCATGAATTTTCATTTCTTGTGGAAAGCAAGTTTCCTCAATAAGCAATAATACCCTTACTTTCCACCGTTCTCCAGATTGAGAAGGCTGTAGTCAGTTTGTAGGTGAATGTGATGCTGACATCATGCAAACCTTTTATCTTCACAGACAGGCCAATGAGAATGGAACCCTGAGCATACCTCGTCACAGCCAGGACTGATGTGCACCCAGAAGGAATGAAGTATGGATGTGAAAGAACGTAGGCCTTACTGCTCCCTGACCAAGAACAGACGGGAGAAAGAACGGCGCTATACTAATTCCTCAGCAGACAACGCAGAGTGCAGGGTTCCTACACAGAAGTCTTACAGTTCCAGTGAAACCCTGAAAGCTTTTGATCACGATTCCTCGCGGCTGCTTTATGGAAACAGAGTAAAGGATCTGGTTCACAGAGAAGCAGATGAGTTCACCAGACAAGGTAGGTCATTGTTCTAGTAAAACGAAGCATGCTCGGCTCCTGCTAGCTTGCAGGTGTCACATTTTTCTCTTCGAGGTGGTATGATTATTTCTTAGATTGATGTCCTATCCTCTGATTTAGACTCTGAGATATTAGATGATCCCATAGTAGTCCACATGAAAAGTAGAAAGCCACCTATGGACACATGGACCCAGATGCAGGTACGGACCCATGTAGAGAATCATCCCACACCCCGCATTTTGTACGTGAGGTTGCGATTCTGCGCGCGGTCCAAGTGTTGGTGCATAAACTTGAAACCCAGGTCTCCAGGGCTCCCTGCCAGGCTCAGGAAGGTGCACACAGACACTGTTTTTGTAGTTAGAACTGGTGTTGGTGAGGAAACTCATCTTTCCTTCATAAGAAAGTAAGAATTCTTCCTCTGGATCATCTCATGATCCATCTGGCCCAGCTGTTTGTGTCTGTTTATAGAAGAGCCTGCATCACAAGGGTTCCATTTTCTCTCTCGAAGGCAATCTGGGACATTAAGTTTAGACCTTAAAACATCCTAGTTTCCCATAATGTAATCCCTTATGGTTTGGTCATTCACATGTGTTTGCTGAACATTTTTACACTCTGTTTTCTGCCTGCGTGTTCTACCAGTGCAAGAGTGACTTCTGTAGCTTGACTTCACAGTCCTAACCCTACTGATTTCCATGCTTTAAAGACAGTAGCTTCTTTAAACTTAGGCATACATAGGGACATTTTGTTTCTTCTAACACAGTCTTGAGATGTGGGCAACATTACCACTAATAAAAATAAAATCCTCTTACATCTGATCTCATTTGATTTGCCAGAGAGAGATTGTGTTCCCCGCGAAAGCATGCCTTACTAATTACAGGTATCAAATTATATGAAAGAGGAAAAACTTGCTTAACATTTCAAATCCAGTTTTTAAGGGAAATACAGAACAGATATTTGAGATAGGTACTCTTGCTAAATTAAGGGACTTGAGTTCATTGTCCCACGTGTGATCATTCTAAACCCGATTTCTTCTTTCATAATCTCTACACAGTGAACAGAGATTATCAGAGTACATTTTCCACCAGTTTCAAAAATAGCACGCACTGTAGAAATGCGGGCAATCTGAACCCGGTGTGAAGTCTCACCTTTTGTAACAAAAATAACTTTTAGTGCCCTGTTGGCAAAGAAAAAACTGCATTGTGGAATACTGTGAGAGGGAAAAAAGCAGCGCATGTGGCGTGATGCGCTGAGGAAGCGCACCTCCACCCCAAGCAAGCGTTTCGTTTAGGCAGAGAGGAGGATGCTTAACGGGTTAAAAATAGCGAGCTGAAATTTTCACCTCCCAGGCAGCGTTAATCCAGTGCAGACTGTTGCTGATGACACGGCGAGACCATCTGTGGAAACCCCGGAACCAAAGTCTTAGGGGACCAAACAGCCCTGTCACCCAGCTCCTTGCCAGCCAAGGACTAGAGAGTGAGCGGGGCACAGAGCGAAGATATAGAGAGCAAGGCAGCCGACAGGGGCCTCTTGTCAGGAGCAGCCAAGTGCGGTGGTGAGAAGAGGTTTCAGAGAGGAGGTGAAAGTTAAAGCAAAAGTGCAGCGTGCGGAGGTGCTGCCATTCACTTGACGTGCCCATAAATCAGATCGTATTAAAAAGATAAATGGAATATGCACTGCTGTTGATAGCTGAGGTGTGCTGATTCCTTACCTCGTTCCAGTCAATGTGCTAGGAGTCCTGTGCACCATCACTGAACTCTCACAGCACCTCGGGATGTAGGGCCCAGGGGCATCGTCCTTTCACAGGTTGAGACGGTCAAGGCTTGGAGGCCTGAGATCCCATGGCCAGTGAGGGCCGTGCTGGGACTTGAGCCCAGGCCTGTCTGCCCCCAGTGCTCAGGCTTCTAACCTCTGTGCAGTTGCCAAAGCAGAAAACACGCAATTCAGTGTCAACCTTGCCCTTTGGTTTCTTGGAGTCGGTCTTCGACAATTTTGATGGTACCGATCGAGAGAAATGAGAAGACTGGACTCGTATTTGGGAAATAAAATGGGCGTGGTTTTGCGTCTGGGTGGATGAGGATGGGCAAGAGGGAAGCATTGCAGATGCTTTTTCTTTCCTCTGGTTTGATGTGGGGGATATTTGTAGCAGGAGCGGTAGATGAGGTGAGAAAGGAATAAGGAAAATTGTGCTGTCAGATGATGCGTCTCCCAAGCAAAAAGCGTAATGAAAAATCCTCCCAGGGCTTCCCTGGTGGCGCAGCGGTCGAGAGTCCGCCTGCCGAGGCAGGGGACGCGGGTTCGTGCCCCGGTCCGGGAAGATCCCACGTGCCGCGGAGCGGCTCGGCCCGTGAGCCACGGCCGCTGAGCCTGCGCGTCCGGAGCCTGTGCTCCGCAACGGGAGAGGCCACAGCAGTGAGAGGCCCGCGTACCGCAAAAAAAATAAAATAAAAATAAAATCCTCCCAGCCTTTCAGTTTCTTTGAACCAGACAAATGTGAATTTTTCCGCCCTGACTATTGTGCTGTGGTGTTAATTATTTAATTGACAAAATGTGCGTCCTGCCACAGCTCCTGACATCATACACATAATAAAAATGAAAGATTAAAAATATTAATAGTAGCCAAAGACCGTTGAAACTCTTCCAAAGAATCGTGCTAATTGAGCTTGTCCATATGGAGTTTCAAAACGCCTTGCCCGTCCAAATCCACTTCTTCTTCGAATGACCCAGGAAAATGCAGCTTCAGCTGGAGGAAGGGATAGAGACGCCTGTTAATGCAATTACATGGAGAATTCAAATCAAGAAACACAGTGATTTTAGTCAACTATAAAAAAAAAAGAAATGTAATATTTTGATTTTTATCGACCAATTTTATGGCCTATTATCAAACTTAATTTTAATCATTCTTTATGGCTTTACTGACTGGCAGGTGACTATTGTTAATCACGTGTTATATTTAGATACTGTAAAGCTAAGGAGGATTTCCTTTTTCACAGTAATGTGTCATTTGACTGGTTCTCACACGGATCTCTTTCTCTCCTTTTAAATCTCTCCATGCGGTTTACTGGGTGGTGGGAATAGCTGTCCTTTTAGCAGCTGTGGTGCTCTCTGTAGGTGTGATGGGGTTAGGCTAATAGTGGCTTCTTGGGCATTCTTGGATACTATTTTCTTTGATTCATCTTTGAAGGGAATTTATCCTGTCAGATCTCAGACACATTTCTTATGAAACAGCTACATAAGATCATCCTCACAGTTTTTAGAGAAGTGATAAAATAAAAGATCTTTTCTTCTCAGCACTATGTACATTGCCTGTAATGTCCTTGACCAAACGAGAAAGCTCATCAACTCCAGTGAGGAATGTTGGCCATGAAGGTGAATTTTGAAATGAGGTGATATCTGGAGATGGGAACACTTTTTGTCCACAGAACCCTAACCCTGGAAAAAAAGGAAAACCACCTCTGAGACAGTCTTAACCCAAAGTGTTTACCCATTAGTCAGTCATCAGTGTTGTGGTTGTGAATTTCAGACTTTTAAAATGAAAAGCCTACCGTTTATTCTTCATTTATAGAACGTCAGGGGAGGAAGGTTACCTGTTTTTAAATTTGAAAAGCAGACAGCATTATGTCTGTGTTTGTACACACCTGAAATCAAAATAGATAATACATTTACGAAGTAGGAAAGGGAAGGAGGAAGGCAGTTGGACAAAGACCCTCACTGATTTCTGAGTGGGGCTCCCTGACTGCTTGCTTCTGGTCCCAGAAACTCTCCTCTTTCCCCACCGCTGCTCTGGGATTTGCCCTCTCTGCCTGCTTGTCAGCATCAGGGGTGCTCAGCAGCCCCCCAGCTCCCACAGACACGACTTCTCACCTCATGATATTGCTGGTCCAAGGCCAGTTCCAGGAGACTTGGTGGGAGAAGAGATCCCACAAGCTCTGAAGCCTCCTGCTGCACCTCCTTGGGGGCTGTGTCCTGAGTCCCAGTCCAACTTGGATACGAGATTCCGGATGCTAGACCTGTCCCTTACCAAGTGTGACCCTCTTTTGCGAAACAAAGGGGCATTAGCGGCGCCGTCTGAGTTTTTCTGTACACACGTGTCCAGGACTCTGGAATAAGGGCCGTTCGAGTGACGTCTCATTTACCATCTCCCAGCTGGCTCTTTACCCCTCCTGAGCTGAGCAGTGATATGGGTGCAGATGAGGCCTAGAACCCGCTTAGGGTCCTGATGGACGAAGCCGACGCACGTGCTTTTCTTCCTGGGCCAGATGAAAGCTCGAAGTGGGGTGAAGCCCTGGCCTGAGGATCAGAGAGGATGCTGTGGTTTCTCGGCGCCGGAGAGAGGCTCACCGGCCTCTCCCGCACACTCCTCACGGGAGTGGACGTTGTGCTGCAGGGGCAGCTGTTTTCCATGGTCCCTCAGGAGCTGAGGGAGCCTAAGCAGACGCCTTTTCTCCACTCCGATACTGTGAGAGTGCCAGCCCCGGAACCCAGGGAGTAGAAAGGCTTGTCCCCAGCGACTAAGGTGACTTGTCACTGCTTCCAAGGCAGCGCCCAGGAAAGCAGCAACAAGCTTAATGGCGCCCAGCATGTAGGAAGTGAGGTAGGATACAAAACAGACAGGTCAGGAAGCTCCAAATGCAAATGAGCGATGGTGAGGAGAAGGAAAACCCAAACCAGAATGAAAGATTATAATAAGAGCGCTCTCAGACATCTAAGTACAAAAAAAAAAAAAAAAAAAAAAAGCACAGCGGCAAAACCAGCAGTAACAGCCAAATGCTAAGGTGGGACAAGCCATAATTTACAAACCGAAAAAATAAAATAGATATGTCGAAGAAGAAAGGGTGGTCATTGCCGAAATCCAAATGACTGGTTTTGAAGACCAAGTAGAAGAAATGACTCAGAAGACAAAGTTCCAGGTAAAATTAAGAAAACACACACACACACACACACACACACACACACACACACACACACCTTAGCACATCCTTGAGAAATTCTTCAACTTTGTGGATAAAGATATTTTACAAGATTCTAGAGAAAGAGAAGCAAGTTACTCTTCTTGTGACTTACCAAAGAAACAAATATAAAACGAATGAATCTCTCGTCATCAACAGTGAAAACTAGAAGACAACAGAATTACTTCTACCACGTGGAAAAGACTACAACCCAGGGGTTCTATATGCAGAGAAGATATCATCCATCTCTCAGAGTAAATGCAAGGTATTTAGGGACATGCAGAGATTCAGATTCATGTGCACCATCTGAAGTAGTCAAGAAGTGATACCAACTGAATCAGAGTCACTACCTGTGAAAGGAAAGGAAAATGTGGTGAACCACCCACCGTGCATATATATGCGGTCAAATCCCAAATGATGATAGAGCGAGTGGAAATGTGCAAGACCCACTACAGGGGAAACCCTAAGAAAAGGCTAGAAATAAAACTCCTTCCCTATCAGCAAAATCCAATAGCTGGGAGAAGCTGGGAGGGAAATGGGAAGTGTTCCAAAAATCTCACCTGAAGAAAGAAGGGAGAAAAGCAGCAGTTACGGAATGGAGCTGTAGTGGAGGGGAACAACTGCTGTCTTGCATTCATGTAGCAATGAAAAATATGTATTTGAATATGAATGTGCGGGAAGGGAAGGGAATCATTAATGAAATGAAGAAAGCACAATAGACCTACCTAATTAGCCGGGGGAAAAAAGGCATCAATAGCAATCTGATCAGTTTAGCAAAAACAGCTCCAAGGAAAGAGAGGAAACAGGTAAAATCATGAATAACCATAAAACAAGATGGAAGACGTGAACTCTCCTGTATGACGTATTACCTGAAATAGAAATGAACTGAATTTTGACACAAACAGAAACCAACCAGCTGATTTATAAACGTTATTGGTATTTATAAGAAGCAGACTTAAGATGGTAAAAAGTGGTTGAGAATAAAGGGATGGATATAAAGAGATATCAGGTGAATACAAACAAAAAGAAAGTAGGATTGGCAGTATTAATATTAGGAAAGGTGGAATTTACAATGAAAAACACTAAACAGGGTAAAGAGGACCACTAAGTAAATGGTAAGAGACAACAGGATGAATACTCTTTAAAGGGCATACATTAAACAACATAGTAGCTAAATTTACGAAGCAAAAGCTCTTAGGGAAAAAAATGTTGTTAAAACACATTTATTGTGGGATATTATGGTTCACCTCCTTCAGAAACAGATCAAAAAGACCAACAAAAATGAACATACTCTATATATTCAGAAATAAGTAAAATACCGGAAAAAAGAAACCAAAGGAAAATAGGAAGAAGTAGAGATCATCATGATAAACTTAACTTAAAAACAAACAAAAAGTTGATTCTTTAAAAAGTCTAAGAAACCAGAAAGCCCCTGATGGTCCCGATTAGAGAGTAATGAGAACGAAAATAAAGGAGAGATACTGAAGACACCATAACAATGAAACGGAACTGCTGCAAACAACACATCTTTTTAAATCTAGGGAAACTGATTTTTTCTTAGTAAAATATGATCAACCCCAAATTATTTCAACACATGGAGAAAAGTCATCAAAATCAGTTACCTCAAAAGAGATTAGAAAGATGATTAAAAGGGGCGCCATTTAAAAGTACCAGATCGGTTCCTAGGTAACTCTTACGTAACCTTCAAAGTACAGCTAAGTCCATAGTTCAAAAAGCTATTCAACACCGAAAAAAGAAAAAAGAAAAGAGAAAGATGGAAAGCGCTAAAATTCATATTGTGAGGTTGACATCACCTTAACAACAAAACTTGATTAACATAGTACAAAAAAGAAACTATCTAGACCAAAATTTCTTCTCAATATGTATGTAATAAAAATTCTAAATAACTACTTGTATATAAGAATCTAGCCATGTATAAAAAGGATAACAGTCTGGACCAGATTAATAACCAAGTGGTTACTAATCCTTGGTGATGATGCAAGGATTTTTCAATGCTGGGCAATCTATTAACATAATTAGATTAATAAATCAGTGTAGAAAAGCATGATCTTATCACTAGATGATGAAAAGGTTTGGGATAAAATTTTAAACCCATTCCTGATTAAAATAAAACTCACTAAGTAAACAAGAAGAAAAAAACAAATATGTTAGTCGTGTAAGATGATCAATCAAAAAAATTAAGCAGCATTCTCAAGGGTAAGTAAGATTCTAGGACCATTTCAGTTAAAATCAGTAACACAAAAAAGGCTCTCACCTACCCTCACAATTACTATGCAAAATGGTTTAGACATTTTAGCGATGGTAGTAAGAGAAGAAAATGAAACAGTTGATATATATTTTGGAAAACGTTAAAATTAGCACTTTTGCTAAATATGTGATTGATTTTGTACATACAAAAAAACATGCGAAATAAAAAACACTAGAAAAATTTTTTTTTAAGTTTGAAGCAAATTGGTACTTGGGTAAATGCAAGATAAATATATGGCCGTCACCGGTTTCCCTGGTGGCGCAGCGGTTGAGGGTCCGCCTGCCGATGCAGGAGATGCGGGTTCGTGTCCCGGTCCGGGAGGATCCCACATGCCGCCGAGCCTGAGCATCCGGAGTCTGTGCTCCGCAATGGGAGAGGCCGCAACAGTGAGAGGCCCGCGTACCGCAAAAAAAAAAAAAAAAAAAAAAAAAAAAAAAAAAAAAAAAAAAAAAAAAAAAAATATATATATATATATATATATATATATATATATATACACACACACACAAAAGTGAGGATAAAATGGCCTTACCATATATTTTTTAAAATAGTATAAAGCCATGTTATCACGTCTATAAGATATTGGTGTAAATAGAGACAAGTTGATCAGTGGTCGGTTAAAATTTCAGGAATAGATCCTAGCATACAGGGAAATTTAGCGTTAAAAAAAAATGGTTTTTCTATTCATTGGGATTTGATAAATGGTGCTGGCACAACTGGTTATCCATCTGGAAGGATATAAAATTGGACCCATATCTTTCAGCATATTCAAAAATAAATTAAGATGGACTAAAGACAAATGTAAAAAATAAAGCAGTAAGAATCCTAGAAGTTAATTTGAGAGACTGAATAAAGTAGCAATGACTTGATCCATGAGTAGCAGAAAGTTCCAAAAACAATGGTTTAAACACCTAGCAGAATTATTTTCTTACAAAACAAGGAGTCCAGAGGCAGACCGTCCAGGGTTCAAAGATGCCATCAAGGCTCCAGGTACCTTCTATCTTTTTTGGCTCAGTCATCTGTAGCATGTGGACTTTGTCCCACGGATCCCCAGAGGTTTGCTGCATTTTCATATTCCTGTTGAAATAGAACCGAAGCAAAAGTGAGAAGGGTTTCTCTCCATTGAGCTATTTCTTTTCCCTCCCCAGAGACGTCTTCCTGCATCTCTCTTTTTCAGATCTGTTATACTTGGCCACGCTTAGCTGCATGAGAAGAGGGAACATTTACTATTTTTGCTTTCCAGCTTTTGTAACAGAGGAAGGCAAGGAAAAAGTGGTTGTGAATCTACACAGCCTGCCCCAGGGACTGTATGTACATCCCGAGACTAGAGGAGACCATTCTAATTGAAATTAAAAAACCAGAAGAGAAGCCTTATATGATTATTTTTTACTTAAAATCTTTTATATAAAATATAAATAAGCATATACCATGAACAAAATTATTTTGTTGGGAAATATGTTTATAATCCATGTGACAGATAAAAGATACACACACACACACACACACACACACACACACACATATAAAATAAAGTAAGAGTGACTTTTACAAATTGAAAACAGAAAGACAACCCAATGGGAAATAGCTTCAATTCACAGAAGAGCAAATTCAAGTGGTCAGTGGACACATGAAAAGGTCATGAGTTTTCCTATTAGTCTGAGAAAAGCAGTAGCTCATCCAGGCCCCTGCATCCCCCCTGCACAGCTCGTGTCCTGGCATCCCTCATAGAGCATTTGTGAACCAGGTGACCACCAGTGATTTGCTGAGGAAGTTCCTCCCAGCTTGGTAAGCAGAAAATGAATGGGAGAAGCAACCATAGTGACAGGTGTTCCTGTTTGGAATTCTGCACACAGTTTTCTTCAGACAGACAGCCTTGTACATTGAAGTCACACACTAGAGTGTTCTTCCAACCAGATGACTCAACACACTTGCGTGTTCCATCTGGCCTTCCTCCATGTTGTTTACATTGAAAAATATATAGTGATCCATTATCAACTTCTAAACGCAATACATTGATTCCTAAAGCAAGGACTTGCTGTACAGCTGTGAAGACCAACTTGTGAATTGCCTCGCACAAAATTGACTCAAAAACTCTTAAAAGTATTGAAATAGACACAACAAAATCCATTTGCAGAATTACCAAAAAAAAGAAAGAGAAAGGAAAGAAAAAACAGTAAAAATAGTCACAGAGGTTGTATTTGGAGAGTGGGGCTCTGAGGGAAAACCTGCCGCTCTAAATCATCAAAGGTCAAAGGCAAAAATAATCCGTGTCTTGGAACCAACCATAGGAGTGGGGACGAAAAGCACCTTTCCAGACAGGCAGATCCTGTTGTTAATGTTCACACTGTCCTGATGGTTGGTTTTCAATTCAGGATGAATTCCAATCACAGTAGGAGCATGGCACAAGGTTTCTGATTTAGTTTGGGATGAAATAGAAACCAAAAGTTCCTGGTACTAAAGGAAATTTTAACCCTTGTGACCCAAACTTTTACCAAAGGTCTATTCTCTTCCTTTCCCTCCTCCTTGGACTCATACTGTTGTTCTCAGCCTCGTTTCATGGTTCATTGTGCTACCTTCTTTATGCCTCTGCATGAACTTACGGTTGGGAGATATCTGAGATCCTCTTAAGTCCATTTTATAGATGAGGAAAACTGAGACCCAGACTTGTGAAAATGCTCACTCAGTCAACAGCTGGTGAGTTCCAGAGCCAGAAATAAAGAGTCTGATGCTATTATTTTCCTACTCTTTCACCTTCCTAATTTCCAAGAAAAAACCAAGCCCTTTTAAGAAAACCACCGAAAAAGCTAACCATGTTCTTGAATATGCTTGCAACCTTGAAGTAAGCATAGATAGCTTAGGTCATAAAAAGGACAAAACATAAAAGAAAAAGAAAGTTGATAAATTGGACTTCATCAAAATTAAAACTTCTACTTATCAGAAAATACCTTTAAGAAAATGAAACGGCAAGCCGCAGTGTAAGAGAAAATTGTATACGTACATATATGTATACACACACACACACACATGACAGTATATATATTTGTCATGTGCATGCATATATACACATATATACATATATGTCATATATATGACAAAGGACTTACATCCCGACTGTATAAAGAGCTCCTATAAATCAATAATAAAAAGATTAACAATGCAATTTAAAAATGGACAAAATCTTTCGAAACTACACGGAAAATACACAAATGTCTAATGAGTACCTGAAACAGTGCTCAACATCATTAGCCATCAGGGAACTGAAAATTAAAACTACAATGAAATATTACCACTCACCCACTGGAATGGCTAAAGTAAAATATTCCACAGCACCAAATATCTGTGAGGACGTGGAACAACTGAACTCTCATACATTGCTGATGGGAGTGCAAAATGTAGAATGGCAAGATTTTCAGAAACTGTTTGGCAATTTCTTATGTAAAGTTAAAAATAACATCTTCCTTTTGACTGAGCAATGCATATCCTAAGTATTTTCATAAGACAAATGAAGCTTTATCTTCATAGCAGCTTTATTCATAGTCAGCCCACACAGGAATCACCAAGTGAATGGATGTACC
The DNA here is from genome assembly GCA_004363435.1 of Platanista minor. Lineage (NCBI taxonomy): Eukaryota > Metazoa > Chordata > Mammalia > Artiodactyla > Platanistidae > Platanista > Platanista minor. The sequence goes on along the minus strand of RJWK010023844.1, from coordinate 6,876 downwards.
AAATTGTAGTTCCATTCATGCAATAGAACACAGCTTGGTAATGCCAAAGATGAATTACTGATAAAGCAACAATGTGGAAGAACCACAAAAACATTCCATTAAGTGAAAGGATCCAGAGTCGATACTGTATGACTGTTTATATTCAGTTCAAGAACAAAACTTATCTATAAAAAAAGAAGTCAGAACAGTAGTTGCCTAGGATGACGGGGATTGACTTCAGGGGATACGGGAACTTTGTGGGCGTGATGGAGATGTGCCATGTTTAGTTTGGCTTCGTGGTGGAAACATATGTTAGAACTCAGTGAAGTGTCCACTTAAGATTTGTGTACTTCACTGCATATAGAATTTACCTAAGCAGTAACAATTTTAAAAAACAAACCCCCTAACTAGGCATGCTCAAACAAGTGTAGCTGAATATGGGAAGTTTGGGGTTTGCTTTTCTCTTTTCATCCAGCTTCAGCCAAGATGACATTTCACTTGGTCCTGGGACAGTCACATTGTCTCCACTGAACCACAAACACAGTCCTTTTAGAGACCACATCTGCTGCCAATGCACTACAGTGTTTTGCTGGATAAAGACATTTTGCCCATCAAGATAATAGCATCCCAACCTTTCCAGGACAGTGCCGAGGGAGAGAAGGCAGACTTGGTGGCACATAGTTGGGACCATGCCTTTCAAATATTTTCATCCATTTCCAAATAGAAAAAAAGGTCCATTTTTAACTCTTGGATATAGGTTACATTTTTTGGCAGTTTTAATGTTGGAATTCCCTAAAATGATACATAATTTTTAAAATCTTTCCACATATTGTGTGTCTCCAGATGGGTCAAAAGAATTAAATTCATATTTCTGAGATGTAACTCATGAAAGATGTACGTATAATTTTAGAATATCACCAATAGCATTTGGCGGATGTAAAAATAATATTCATAGCTCTGTTGATTAAGATACTAATTGTGTGTCTCTCTGTGCCATTTTATCCTGTTTTGGAAGTGAAATGGAATATGTCCATTTTTTTCTTACTCTTATTTTTATTTTGTTCATTTGTATTTTTTGCATTATGAAAATAGATTAAACATTCAGGCATGTTGGAAACTGTGAAAGAGGAAAATTTGAGACCCAAGAGCAAAATGCTTTTAATTTTAAAGACTGAGATTTCATTTAGTCTTGGATGCCAGTATAGTGAATAATGGGAACTGATCCTAGACTTCAAAAGAAATATGACCATATGGTCTTACCATTCAGCACTTAATGCTGCTATGAATTTCCAGTTCTACCCCAACTTTTCATTTCCCCAGTGCTCCTCCTCACCTCTGTCATCTTACAAAAACGAAAGGAATCCGAAACCCGTTTTCGTGTTTTCTGAAGTACTTCCTGGTGCTAAGAAAACCTTTTCTTTGGGAGGACAGGGTTTCATAAAGAAAGACCAAAACCTGAAACAGACATCAGATCCCCTAGGCTAATTACTGCAACTCCAAAGTTTATTCCTTTTAAATATGAACTCTTTAAAATGATTCATTTAGAGATCAAAATGATTAATCCTTCTCAGTCACTACGAATGTCAGCAGTGGGATTAAAGGATTTAGATGGCCATGTTTACTCAGCTTTAAATTTCTGTACTTAAAGACACCAGTTAAAGAGCTGCCGTTTATCATCGTTTCATGTGAATGTTTTCCTCTTAGTTCCCTCTTTTAGTCCCCTTCCTAACTGATTGTTAACTAATTTGGGCTGTTAAGTAGGTAAGTGCCTCTTTCAGACTTGGCAGCCCACCTGCTTTGTAGATTACCTCCCAGAAGGTGTGAGCAGATAGATGTAGCTTATAGCTCTCCTCTGGACACAGTAGGGGTAATCCCTGCCCCCCCTGCCTCGGCCTTTATTGGTCTGATGTCCTGAGCACCCGCTTGCTGCTAAACTTGTATCTGGTTCCTTGCCACATTGCCAGTTTTGGATCCACATTGTGAATCACTGTGGCGCCGCTTCAGTCACAATTATTAAACACCTGCTGCTTCACGCCAAACCACACGCATATTTATACCAATACCTACTGCAGTTTGATTATCAGATAGCAGCAGATACGTTGTAGGGTTGTAGGCGTATTAGCGTCCATCGCTGGGTCCAGGGTTGTTCTAAAGAAATAATGACTGGGTTAAAAAATAAGCAAATTCATTTTCAGAATGCTTTTGAGAAAAACCAAGTTTAAAGTTATTACTCTCCTTACAAATGGTTACGAATGGTTGCTAATGTCAGAACTGCACTGTTCTGTGGTTGGGTATCTAAATCCTTCATGGTACGTGCTTAAGAAGACGCTTTTCCTTTATAAGTCAGCAGGCTCACAACCTAATTTTTCCCGTTTGAGCCACCAAGCCGTCTCTTCAGTATCCATATGTTTGTCCTCCCCTGGGGGCTTCACAAATCTTATCTTGAAGAAAATGCATATTCTCTGGGGCTGTTCATTCTAATCCTGCTTTCCCTGCTTGCAAATGCACTTGGGGTTTTCCCTTCTCAGGCTTCTCATCAAGTTCACCGTCAAGTCTCAACCACACACTTCCAGTGACAGGTACATACAGTTCCCAGCTGAGTTCAGGATGAATGCTGAGGGTGTAACCTGCAATGGCTTCCACTAGACCCGTATTTTGAGTAATAAATTGGATTGTAAATACGGTGTACAGTGGTCACTTTCTTTGTCCTCTAGAAATATTAGATATTAATATCTTATGAATAGGGGCATCGAGAAGGCTGTTGAATACTGTTGACGATATTTACGTTTTATAGAGAGAGTAAAATGGGGTAGGGAAAGTTAAGGTATTTAGTGGGATTTTAAGTTGAAGTTTTAAATGTAGTTTTGTGTAGGATCCTGTAAGTCAAGATTTATACCCTCACTGGAGCTTCCACTGCATGTTCAAGGGTGGGTATTCTGTTCAAAGAGTGACGAATTTAACGTAAGGAAGTTTGGAGTATCCCAGAAAATATGCATTAGGACTCAAAGGGAAAAAAATTCCATACGCTTGTTTTACTCTGTGATCTTTTTATCGTTTTACAAACACAGCAGAAAAGGGAACTCCAGATAAGATGGTGGTGACACTAAATGCACCAGTATCAAATAAGAAATGTTTTTCCAATTTGTAGTTTGGGGTTATGCTCCACCCTTGGAGGATGGTGTGTCCATGTCTGAAAATATGTAATTCCATCCAAGCTGACAACAACCAAGGAAAATACTTAAAGACAGTTACAGATTATTTTATTTCTGTGTATTACATTTATATTGATCCATCTCGCCGTTTCCTATGCTCAGTTGTGGGGCTTGTCACTACAGGAGAAATAGACGCTTATTCTCCTTTAAAAAAGTCCATATATGATGAAGGAAAAAGGGAAGAATGAAAAGAAAAACGTTGCTCCTGTGTTTCTTACACGACTTCATTTCTTTACAATAAATGAGGGAGGAGTTTTAAAACCCAGCTTCTCCAAGGGAAGGTAGTAAACTAAATTTCGAATTATTGAACGGCAGCTATTAAACAGCAAATCAAGAAAATGTATTTGTTTTCTTAAAAGAAGACAGACTTTCATCTTGCTTTATGTTTTAAAATTAATGGAAAGTAAAAGTAAAAATTCACAAACTATAAAAGAGAAAATTACTGCTTTCCTTCACTTACATCTCCTTCTGTTTGGTCCATCTTGACACTTATATGGCCCTCCTCCTCACCTTTATTCGTGCTCAAAACCATGGGCATTTATATAATCTGTTGGGTCTCTTTCTTAGTTCCCAAAACTGGGATCATACTCTACACACTACTTGGCAACTTGTATTTTTTGTGCTTAAAATATATATATAAGAGGCTTCCCTCCAGAACAGAAAACATAGGTCCAAACCCACTCTTTCTGCCAGCCACATAGTCTTCCATGCATGCAGGGAATATATCACGTATTTAACAGTTCCCTTTCTGGTAAACATTCCAGCTATTTTAATTTTTACAACCATGCCATAATAAACATTATCTGGACATGTCTGTTTAAGTCCAGGTGATTTTATTTCTCTCGGATATGGTCTCAGAGGTAGACTTTCAGCGCTAAAGAATATTTTAACTTTAACAGAGAAAACATTTTCAAAGACTAAAGCAGCATAATAGAAGGCAAAGACAAAACATGACAAAGGAATAATGAAACTGTGTAGCAGACCCACAGAATCAACTGCTTTTTTAAGAGAACAATTCCTGGTTTCAGCACCAATTTCTGTACCAAGGACTTATAGTCCAACTCCTCACTGCAAATTTACAATATGGTATACACACACTAGCGGTGTGGTATAAAAGAGAACCAACAGATAATAAGTGTTGTGAGGGTGTACAGAAACTGGAACTCTCATACCCTTGTGGTCAGAAAGTAAAGTGCTGCAGCCACTGTGGAAAACAGTCTGGCAGTTCCTCAAAAGGCTAAACGTAGAGCTTATACAATATGACCCAGCAATGCCTCTCACAGGTATATACACAGGAGAAATAAAAACATACGGTGTTCCATAGCAGCATTTTCATAATAGCCAAAAAGTGGAAACAACTCAAATGTCCATTAACTGATAAACAGATAAAGAAAAGATGATGTGTCTGTACAACGGAATATTGTTTGGCCATAAAAAGAAATGCCTACTGGCACATGCTACGATATGGACGAATCTTGAAAACACTATGTTAAGTGAAAAAAGCCAGTCGCAAAAGTCTCCATATTGTAGGACCCCTTTTCTTTGAAATGTCCAGAATAGACAAATCTATAGTGAGAGAAAGTAGATTAGTGCTTGCCTAGGGCTAGAGGGAGTGGTGGGGTTAAGAGGGGAAATGGGAGGTGACTGATAATTGGTACAAGGGTGATAAAAATGTTCTAAAATTGATTGTGGCGACAGTTGCACACCACAATGTGTATGCTGAAAACCATTGACGTGTACACTTTAAGTAGGTTAATTGTATGGTTCGTGAGTTAATATCTCAATAAAGTAGTTTTGGAAAAGAGAAGAAACAAGTGAAATAGAGAGAGAGAAAGGGCACAATCTAAGCATTAGAGAATCTAGACCTAAGAGGGGAGAGAATACCACGAGTTCTCATGTTGGACCAGCCTCCTCTGGGTTCTGTAGTCATCCTGTGTCACTCCGAGGCTAGTTCCTCACGCAGAGGCTTTTCTTTTTCAACTCACCCAGACACAGCAGATGTCTTGCCTATTGGTGAACATCACTCTGCATTGCAGCTTTGAAAACTCCCTTCTTGTTCGGACTAGGTTATAGACACCATGTGAGACAAAGGCCATTTTTTTTCCAACCCGCTTCTTTTATTAAAGAGGTAGCTATGCTCAGTGCTGGTGGAAAGCGGTCCTTTCCATTTTGTCACGTACCCTCACTCATTTTTCGAAATGTGAACCTTTTTTCAGTGATGCAACCTGCCTGGGCCGTTTATTCAGTCTTTCTTTTATAGATTTTTCAAATTTATGAGTGTCATGAAACAAAAATGCCTAATCTAGTCCAAGCTAACCTTGCCTTTTAATCACAAGAAATTTCATCCTCAGGTACGCTTTGTTCTTCCTGCAATTTATTATTTTGGGACTGTTTCAAATTGTAATGGGAAACTCTGTGGCTGGCCTTGCTGATCAAGTTTACCAAAATTCAATGTGCAGGAGATAAATACTGATTTCACCAGTCTCAGCCAACAGAATTGATATAAAGCCTCTACAGGGTGAAGAAAGAAATTAAGGTAATGGTGTTAGAAGCATTGCAAAGAACACAGTCTGCAGGAACCATGGAAAATAAGAATAAATGTATCCTCATCTCTTTCATGTTACTTGAAGCCAAAGATGAGTTTAAACAAGATGGTCATGTCTTTAGTCTGCTTCCAGAGCATCTTTTGCTGCCTTTTTCTGCCAGTCTCTTCCCATTTCTCCACACTGACCTAAATAAAGTCCAGCGCCAAGAACCGCATCCCAACCCCAAATCCCCAGCTCCATGGTACCTCAGCCAACTGCCTCTTCTCCCAGTCAGGAGCCCTTCTTTTCACCATCTTCCTTCTGTTTGTCAAAACTGCCTGAGCTTTCCATAAGTATAGCCCATCTCGCTAAACATTGCTGAATTGTAGGAAATAATCTGATAGAGACTAATTCATTCAAACTTAATAGCTAGATCTCCCCAGGGGTGTTTGCATTAAAACGAGGGATCGATCCTACAAGCAAGAATCCTTAACCTAAGAGGAGAATCAGCAAGAGCGGAATTTGAAGCACTGGGTAGAGATAGTTTTGAATGAAGGAAAAGTCAACTTTGGTGGTGATATGGCTATTGGAAAATTATTTGAAAACAATCTTGTTCCCACCCTCGAATTGGACATTTCTCCATGATTAGTACATTTGTCCAGGGGTTTATTTTTTGTCATTTTTCATTTTGCTTCCCTTTATGATGGGCTCATTTACATAAATCATCTCTTTTTTTAATTAAAAAAATATTTTTAACTGAATGAAAGATTCTTTAAATTCTGTAGTGCTTTACAATTTTCGAAAGATTCATACATGCGATTTCATATAATTCCATAATAACCCTTTTTTTCTCCCCTCCCCCTATATCGTCCCCCCCACTGGTAACCGCTAGTTTGTTCTCTGTATCCGTTAGTCTGCTGCTTGTTTCTTTTATTCATCGGTTTGTTGTATTTTTCAGGTTCTACATATAAGTGCTATCATACAGTATTTGTCTTTCTCTGATTTATTTCACTTAGCATAATGCCCTCCAAGTCCATCCATGTTGCTGCAAATGGCAAAATTTTATTCTTTTTGTGGCTGAGTATATACATATATATATATATATATATATATATATATATATATACTCAGTATTATATATATAATGGAATACTACTCAG
>RJWK010023843.1:16249-28905 GCA_004363435.1 Platanista minor | reverse complement strand
CATTTGTCTGTCTATGGGCATTTAGTTTGCGTCTATAACCTGGCTATTGTAAATAGTGCTGCAATGAACATTGGGGTGCAAGTGTCTTTTTGAATTATGGTTTTCTCTGGGTATATGCCCAGTAGTGGGATTGCTGGGTCATATGGTAATTGTATTTTTAGTTTTTTGAGGAACCTCCATACTGTTCTCCATAGTGGCTGTATCAATTTACATTCCCACCAACAGTGCAAGAGAGTTCCCTTTTCTCCACACCCTCTCCAGCATTTGTTGTTTGTAGATTTTCTGATGTTGCCCATTCTAACTGGTGTGAGGTGATACCTCATTGTAGTTTTGATTTGCATTTCTCTAACAATTAGTGACGTTGAGCGGCTTTTCATGTGCCTCTTGGCCATCTGTATGTCTTCCTTGGAGAAATGTCTACTTAGGTCTTCTGCCCATTTTTGGATTAGGTTGTTTGTTTTTTTAATAATGAGTTGCATGAGCTGTTTATATATTTTGGAGATTAATCCTTTGTCCATTGATTCATTTGCAAATATTTTCTCCCATTCTGTAGGTTGTCTTTTCGGCTTGTTTATGGTTTCTTTTGCTGTGCAAAAGCTTTTTAAGTTTCATTAGGTCCCATTTGTTTATTTTTGTTTTTATTTCCATTACTCTAGAAGGTGGATCAAAAAATATCTTGCTGTGATTTATGTGAAAGAGTATTCCTCCTATGTTTCCCTCTAAGAGTTTTACAGTGCCTGGTCTTACATTTAGGTCTCTAATCCTTTTTGAGTTGATTTTGGGTATGGTGTTAGGGAGTGTTCTAATTTCATTCTTTTACATGTAGCTGTCCAGTTTTCCCAGCACCACTTATTGAAGAGACTGTCTTTTCTCCATTGTGTATCCTTGCCTTCTTCATCATAGATTAGTTCACCATAGGTGAATGGGTTTATGTCTGGGCTTTCTATCTTGTTCCATTGATCTATATTTCTCTTTTTGTGCCAGTACCATATTGTCTTGATTACTGTAGCTTTGTAGTATAGTCTGAAGTCAGGGAGTCTGATTCCTCCAGCTCCACTTTTTTCCCTCAAGACTCCTTTTGCTATTCGGGGTATTCTGTGTCTCCATACACATTTTAAGATTTTTTGTTCTAGTTCTGTAAAAAAATGCCATTGGTAATTTGATAGGGACTGCACTGAATCTGTAGATTGCTTTGGGGAGTATGGTCATTTTCACAATATTGATTCTTCCAATCCAAGAACATGGTATATCTCTCCATCTGTTGGTATCATCTTTAATTTCTTTCATCAGTGTCTTATAGTTTTCTGCATACAGGTCTTTTGACTCCCTAGGTAGGTTTATTCCTAGGTATTTTATTCTTTTTGTTGCAATGGTAAATAGGAGTGTTTACTTAATTTCTCGTTCAGATTTTTCATCATTAGTGTATAGGAATGGAAGAGATTTCTGTGCATTAATTTTGTATCCTGCAACATTACCAAATTCATTGATTAGCTCTAGTAGTTTTTTGGTGGCATCTTTAGGATTCTCTATGTATAGTATCATGTCATCTGCAAACAGAGGCAGTTTTACTTCTTCTTTTCGAATTTGTATTCCTTTTACTTCTTTTTCTTCTCTGATTGCCATGGCAAGGAGTTCCAAAACTATGTTGAATAATAGTAGTGAGAGTGGATATCCTTGTCTTGTGCCTGATCTTATAGGAAATGCTTCCAGTTTTTCACCATTGAGAATGATGTTTGCAGTGGGTTTGTCATATATGGCCTTTATTATGTTGAGATAGGTTCCCTCTATGCCTACTTTCTAGAGAGTTTTTATCACAAATCAGTGTTGAATTTTGTCAAAAACTTTTTCTGCATCTATTGAGATGATCATATCGTTTTTCTTCTTCAGTTTGTTAATATGGTGTACCACATTGATTGATTTGCATATATTGAAGAATCCTTGCATCCCTAGGATAAATCCCACTTGATCATGGTGTATGATCCTTTTAACGTGTAGTTGGATTCTGTTTGCTAGTATTTTGTTGAGGATTTTTGCATCTATATTCATCAGCAATATTAGTCTGTAATTTTCTTTTGTTGTTGTATCTTATTCTGGTTTTGTTATCAGAGTGATGGCGGTCTCATAGAATGAGTTTGGGAGTTTTCCTCCCTCTGCAATTTTTTGGAAGAGTTTGAGAAGTATGGATGCTAGGTCTTCTCTAAACGGTTGATAAAATTCACCTGTGAAGCTCTCTGGTTCTGGACTTTGTGTGTTGGTAGATTTTTAATCACAGGTTCAATTTCATTACTTGTGATTGGTCTGTTCATATTTTCTATTTCTTCCTGGTTCAGTCTTGGAAGGCTATATCTTTCTAAGAATTTGTCCATTTCTTCCAGGTTGTGCATTTTATTGGCATACAGATGCTTGTAGTAATCTCTTAGGATGCTTTGTATTTCTGCAGTGTCTGTTGTAATTTCTCCTTTTTCATTTCTAATTTTGATTTGAGTCCTCTCCCTCTTCTTCTTGATCAGTGTGGCTAATAGTTTATCAATTTTGTTTATCTTCTTAAAGAACCAACTTTTAGTTTTATTGATCTTTGGTATTGTTTTCTTTGTTTCAATTTCATTTATTTCTGCTCTGATCTTGATGATTTCTTTCCTTCTGCTAACTTTGGGTTTTGTTTGTTCTTCTTTCTCTACTTCCTTTAGGTGTAATGTTAGATTTTTTATTTGAGGTTTTTCTTGTTTTTGAGGTAGGCTTGTATAGCTATAAACTTCCCTCTTAGAACTGCTTTTGCTGCATCCCATAGGTTTTGGATCATCGTGTTTCCATTGTCATTTGTCTCTAGGTATTTTTTGATTTCCTCTTTGATTTCTTCCGTGATCTCTTGGTTATTTAGTAACGTATTGTTTAGCCTCCATGTGTTTGTGTTTTTTACGTTTTTTTCCCTGTAATTGATTTCTAATCTTATAGCACTGTGGTCAGAAAAGATGTTTCATATGATTTCAACTGTCTTAAATTTACTGAGGCTTGATTTGTGACCCAAGATATTATCTATCCTGGAGAATGTTCCGTGTGCACTTGAAAAAAGTATAATCTGCTGTTTTGGGATGGAATATCCTATAAATATCAATTAAATCTATCTGGTCTATTTAAACCTTGTGTTTCCTTACTAATTTTCTGTTTGGATGATCTGTCCATTGGTGTAAGTGAGGTGTTAATGTCCCCCACTATTATTTTGTTACCGTCGACTTCCTCTTTTATAGCTGTTAGCAGTTGCCTTATGTATTGAGGTGCTCCTATGTTGGGTGCATGTATATTTATAACTATAATATCTTCTTCTTGGATTGATCCCTTGATCGTCATGTAGTGTCCTTCCTTGTCTCTTGTAACATTATTTTAAGGTCTATTTTATCTGATATGAGTATTGCTACTCCAGCTTTCTTTTGATTTCCCTTTGCATGGAATATCATTTTCCATCCCCTCACCATCAGTCTGAATGTGTCCCTAGGTCTGAAGTGCGTCTCTTTTAGGTAACATATATATGGGTCTTGTTTTTGTATTCATTCAGCAAGCCTGTGTCTTTTGTTTGGAGCATTTAATCCATTCATGTTTGAGGTAATTATCGATATGTATGTTCCTATTACCATTTTCTTAATTGTTTTCAGTTTGTTTTTGTAGGTCCTTTTCTTCTCTGTGTTTCCCACTTAGAGAAGTTCCTTTAACATTTGTTGTAGAGCTGGTTTGGTGGTGCTGAATTCTCTTAGCTTTTGCTTGCCTGTAAAGCTTTTGATTTCTCCATGAAATCTGAATGAGATCCTTGCCAGGTAATCTTGGTTGTAGGTTCTTCCCTTTCATCACTTTAAGTATATCATGCCACTCCAGTCTGGCTTGTAGAGTTTCTGCTGAGAAATCAGCTGTTAACCTTATGGGATTTCCCTTGTATGTTATTTTTCGTTTTTCCCTTGCTGCTTTCAATAATTTTTCTTTGACTTTAATTTTTGGTAATTTGATATGTGTTTCGGCATGTTTCTCCTTGGGTTTATCCTCTATGGGACTCTCTGCACTTCCTGGACTTGGGTGGCTATTTCCTTTCCCATGTTAGAGAAGTTTTCGACTCTAATCTCTTCAAGCATTTTCTTGGGTCCTTTCTCTCTCTTCTCCTTCTGGAACCCCTATAATGTGAATGTTTTTGCATTTAATGTTGTCCCAGAGGTCTCTTAGGCTATCTTCATTGCTTTTCATTCGTTTTTCTTTATTCTCTTCCCCATCAGTGAATTCCAGCATTCTGTCTTCTAGGTCACTTATCTGTTCTTCTGCCTCATTTATTCTGCTATTGATTCCTTCTAGTATATTTTTCATTTCATTTATTGTATTGTTCATGTCTCTTTGTTTGTTCTTTAATGCTTCTAGATCTTTGTTAAACATTTCTTACATCTTCTCGATCTTTGCCTCCATTCTTTCTCTGAGGTCCTGGATCATCTTCACTATCATTATTCTGATTTCTCTTTCTGGAAGATTGCCTATCTCCGTTTCATTTAGTTGTTTTTCTGGGGTTTTATCTTGTTTCTTCATCTGTTACATAGCCCTCTGCCTTTTTGTCTTGTCTATCTTTCTATGAATGTGGTTTTCCTTCTTCAGGCTGCAGGATTGTAATTCTTCTTCCTTTTCCTGTCTTCCCTCTTGGTGATAACACTTTTTGATGTCACCCTAATGGTGATATTTCAGGGGTTTTTTAAATCTAATTTTTGCAGCCATCATCATCATCCTTAGTTAATTTAATGTATCCAGAAATGAAGGTATACATCATCCTTTATAGCACTGTATTAGAAGAAAGAATATTAAATGCATTTCTATAAAAGACAAAAGTCACATACTTGTACAATACAAAAAATACGTTTGAATGTAGGACTATAGTTGTTATTTCTAATGGATACACCCATAATGCCTAGAGTGATTACAAGAAAAATCAGGCATTGAGCATAATTGAAATTTAAAAGATCTTCTCTTTTATTTTATATTGTACTTGAGAGCTTGAGGAATATTTCTGATTGTATTTATTTAGGGCTTTTAATATTTTATTCTAGCATGAAGGGACTAAGAAGTTTAGAATGCACTATGAATGCTGAGGTTACTCAGCTTGTAAATAAACACATATTAAAGAAGTTTTTAATTTAAGTTTACAGATACTTGGTTCAAAAAGATGTATTAAAAACATGTTAAAACTATTTGAAGACTCTTTTCAGAGTTTTTTGAGAATGGTATAAGACTCCCTCTGTGGCCCAGAAGCACCCCTTATTGTCAGGGATGGGAGTTGAATAAAAAGTTGTCTTAAGCAGTTTGAGTCTAAACCAAGGTCTTTGAAAGGATATCGAGATTAATTAGCCTTTGACGCTGGATGCAAAGAGCAGAGTTTTAAGTGACATGTTGAGAAAATACAAATATTGATAAAAAGTCACCTACCAACCCAGTGAATCCCTTCCAGAAAACAAAGAAAAGAATGAATTAGTTTTACTATTGAAAATGTATTTAATCAGACCATGATGCACATGGTAGGCAATCTGCTAAAGAGACTGCAAAAAGAGAAAAAGAAAAATCTAACCCATTTATATAGACAAGTAGATATAATCATTTCACATGTTAATGATCCTTATCAAAAGAAAAAGGATAGTGCTTTATGTTGTTTATAAACCACCCAGTCTCTCCTTTTTTTTTTTTTTTTTTTTTTTAATAGTAGCCTGAATGCACTATCCTTGTCTTTATGACAAGAGGGAAGTTACATCCTGAAGCCAAGCACCTAGGCTTTAACTCTCACAGAAACAGGGTGACAGGGCACCATCCATCTTCATGTTCACATTTCAAAGAGATGACTCCCATGGCCTCCAAGAGAGACATTCTTGGGGTGCAAAACTGGTAAGAGGTTTATTTAGCTTTTAAAACATTTACATACATCTGAAAGAAATAGAGAAAGCAATAATTTCTAATGGCAAGTTTTCTAAAAGAAATGCTAAAGAGAGGTGGGAGGAGAGGAGAGTTATTTTTCCCTTTTGTTATTAGGGAAATTTTGAATTTTTTCTAGATTTGTGTTTGCACTTATAATTTTTCTTTTCGTGACTATTTTATAATAAAGCTACAATTTTCTAATTATCTCTATTGCTGTTTCTGCTTTATCTTGGCAATTTGCAATCATCTAAATATACAGCAAGTCCACAGTAAAATACAAAGCAAAGCAATTGTCAGGGATACAATAAGATGAATTTAAAAATTCAGTGCAATATTAGCCTTTACGTTTATTATACCAGTGGTGAGTAGTTAAAGCAGATTTTTGATTAGCAATGGTCAAAACTTTTCTTTCATCATACATTAATTTTACAAACTGTTGTGATGTCTATATTGTTTATACTTTATAATGATTAACAATATGAGTATTATTGTGTAGTTTCATATGAAATATTACCTAATTCAGTCCTGTGGAGTAGCTTCATTCTGGAGCCTGAATCTAAATTTTTAACTAAGTGTTTTCCTTCACAGGCCCAATAAATTTCTCCTAGTTCTCATCAATCTCATAAGTAACATTATATTTACGAGATGATCTGGGCCCTTCAGTAATTATTCATCTTTCAAAATAATTTTTTCTAGACAGGTAACACAAAAATACTCAGAACCATTATCTAGTATTATTATGAGCACCTGTTGAAGGGCACATACTGAACTTACAGTGTTTATTATACATGACTCTAAGTGTTGTAAGTCTTGAGGACAAACCCAGCCTGTGGTCCATTTTTCGCCTGAGTCCAAATCAATAATTGTATTACTATAACAATCAATTAAATCTACATGATTAATAAACATCCACTTTTTAAACATATATATGTATATATATTCTTTTCCATTATAGGTTATTATAAGTGTTGAGTATATAGTTCCCTGTGCTAGATAGTAGGTCCTTGTTGGTTACCTATTTCATATACAATAGTGTCTATATTTTAATCCAAACTCCTAATTTATCCCACCCCACCCCCTTTCCCCTTGGGTAACCATAGTTTTTTTCTATTTCTCTCTTTCAAATAAATTCATTTGTATCATTTTTTTTATTCCACATATATGTGATATCATAAGAAATTTGTCTTTGTCTGACTTACTTCACTTAGTATGATAATCTCTAGGTCCATCCATGTTGCCGCAAGTGACATTATTTCATTCTTTTTTTATGGCTAAGTAATATTCCATTATATATATATATATATATATATATATACTGTATTTTCTTTATCTTTTCATCTGTCGATGGACACTTAGGTTGCTTCCATGTCTTGGCTGTGTAGACAGTGCTGCTATGAATGTTGTTGGGGTGCATGTATTTTTTCTATAGTTTTCTCCAGATATACGTCCAGGAGTGGGATTGTTGGATCATACGGTAGCTCTCTTTTTAGTTTTTTAAGGAAACTCCATGTTGTTCTCCACAGTGGCTGCACCAATTTACATTCCCACCAACAGTGTAGGAGGGTTCCTTTTTCTCCACACCTTCTCCAGCATTTATTATTTGTAGACTTTTTGATGATGGCCATTCTGACCATTGTGAGGTGATACCTCATTGCAGTTTTGGTTTCCATTTCTCTAGTAATTAGCAATGTTGAACATCTTTTCATGTGCCTGTTAGTCATCTGTATGTCTTTTTAGGAGAAATGTCTATTAAGGTCTTATGCCCATTATTTGCTTGGGTTGTTTGTTTGTCTTTTGATATTGAGCGGTATGAGCTGTTTGTATATTTTGGTGATTAATCCCTTTTCGGTTGTTCCATTTGCAAATATTTTCTCCCAGTCTGAGGGTTGTCTTTTTGTCTTGTTTATGGTTTCCTTTGCTGTGCAAAAGCTTTTAAGTTTAATTTGATCCCATTTTTTAATTTTTGTTTTTATTTCCATTCCTCTAGGAGATACATACAAAAAAATATTTCTGTGATTTGTGTCAAACAGTGTTCTGCCTGTGTTTTCCTCTAGAAGTTTTATAGTATCCAGTCTTACATTAAAGTCTTTAAACCACTTTGAGTTTATTTTTATATATGATGTTAGAGAATCTTCTAATTTCATTCTTTTACATGTAGCTGTTCAGTTTTCCCAGCACCACTTGTTGAAGAGACTGTCATTTCTCCATTGTATATTCTTGCCTCCTTTGTTGTAGATTAATTGACCATAAGTGCATGGGTTTATTTTCAGGCTTTCTATCCTGTTTCACTGATCGGTGTGTCTGTTTTTGTGCAAGTACCATACTGTTTTGATGACTGTAGCTTTGTAGTACCGTCTGAAGTCAGGGAGCCTGATTCTTCCAGCTCTGTTCATCTTTCTCAATATTGTTTTGGCTATTTGGGGTCTTTTGTGTTTCTATACAAATTTTCAGGAGGATAGGTGTTAACTCTTCTCTAAGTGTTTGGTAGAATTTGCCTGTGAATCCACCTGGCTCTCGCCTTTTATTTGTTGGGAGTTTTTTTTTTTTTTTTTTTTTTTTTTTTTTTTTTTTTTTTTTTTTTTTTTTTTTTTTTTTTTTTTTTTTTTTTTTTTTTTTTTTTTTTTTTTTTTTTTTTTTTTTTTTTTTTTTTTTTTTTTTATTTATTTTGAGATACGCGGGCCTCTCACTGCTGCGGCCTCTCCCGTTGCGGAGCACAGGCTCCAGACGCACAGGCTTAGCGGCCATGGCTCACAGGCCCAGCCGCTCCACGACATGTGGGATCTTCCCATACCGGGGCACGAACCCGCGTCCCCTGCATCGGCAGGCAGACTCTCAACCACTGCGCCACCAGGGAATCCCTTGTTGGGAGTTTTAAAATTACTGTTTAAATTTCAATACTGGTAATTGGTGTGTTCATATTTTCTACTTCTTCCTGGTTCAGTCATGGGAGATTGCATGTTTCTCAGAATTTATCCATTTCTTCTAGGTTGTCCATTTTATTGGCATATAGTTGCTTGTGGTAGTCTCTTATGATCCTTTGTATTTCTGTGGTGTCAGTTGTAAATTCTTTTTCATTTCTGATTTTATTGATTTGGGCTCTCTCTTTTTGCTTGGTGAGTCTGGCTAAATGTTTTTCAATTTTGTTTATCTTTTCAAAGAACCATCTTATAGTGTTTTTAATTTCATTGATCTTTCCTATTGTTTTCTTAGTCTCTAATTCATTTACTTCTGCTCTGATCTTTATAATTTCTTCCTTTCTACTAACTCTGGGTTTTGTTTGTTTGTCTTTCTCTAGTTGCTTTAGGTGTAAGGTTGGGTTGTTTATTTGCAATTTTTCTTATGTCCTGAAGTAAGCTTGCATCACTATAAACCTCCCTGTTAGAATTGCTTTTGCTGGGTCCCATAGGTTTTGGATTGTCATGTTTTCATTTTCATTTGTCTCTAGGTATTTTTTGATTTTCTCTTTGATTTCTTTAATGATCCATTGGTTGTTTAGTAGCATATCATTTAGCCTCCATGTGTTTGAATAAATATCCACTTTTGTTTATTTACCTATACCTGGACTGGAAGGAACTTGTATCTCAAAGTTAATCAAGGGACTTACACCTGTCTACTGCGGTCTTAAACTGTGAATGCCAGATTTGTGTCTCTTATGTGATAGTTTTCCTACTGCATCTTCCTTGCAATCAAACTAGTAAACACAACTGTATGTGTGTGTGTGTGTGTGTGTGTGTGTGTGTGTGTGTGTGTGTGTGAAATTTAGATACTGAGTATCTGTATGTATATCAGTTACTTTTACTTTGATATTATAAAATATTTGGTAAGATGGCCTCAGTTTTACTCTGCCAACAATTGGATTGTTGGATTTGTAAGACCAGATCATGTCTATACTGGTATAAGAGACAAATTATGTCAGGCCAGTTAAACAGTCAGGGAGGACTTTATTCAAGACTATTGCAATAGGGGCAAAGACTATTGAAATGAGAGTCAAGACTACTGTTATAGGGAAGACAAATTGAACTCAACTCTTCTGGACAAGGTGGGATGCTGTTTAAATGCTGGGGTGAGCTAGTAGAAAAGTACTGGAAAACTTTAGGTGGGAGATTAGTCAATATTAATATGCCATCTTTGTTTACTAGTAGTTAGCAAAGTTGGGCTCTTCGCTCCCACAGAGTCAGGAAAACAGGAATGCTATCTCCTTTGATGATTTTATTTCATATCAATGGCTTCCAAGTCCTTGAGAGAGACATTCCTGGTTGTAGAAGCTTTACACCTCAAAGGGCAGAGAAAGGATTTACAATTGCAAGTTTTCTAAAGTAAATTCTCTTAAGAAAAGTGAGGGCCGGAGCCTACAGTCAGGATGATACCTCTCTAAAATTTAGCTAAGCCGAGGGTAATGTTAAGGCTGCCTTGGTCATTGGGAGTACTATTTAGAGCTGTTTGGAAGTAGTGATTGTGGGAAATATTAATGGGGGTACAGAAAGAAAAATAGTGTAACAAATAACATGTTTGTTTTTTAATGAAATGTGATTCTTAAAATATTTGAAATAATACTACCATGAATAGGACAGCAGGGTAATTCATGAGAATCGTAGCTTGCTAGAATACCTTCTTTCAGTTAAGTTCAGTGCCATTATCAGTTGTTCTAGAAAATTTAAGTTTCCAGTTCTTTGTACGAACCACTGTCCGTTCCATCTGAGATTTTGGCTACACTTGACAAACATGGATCCGCCTGTGTTTTCCTTTCACTTCGATAGCCATATGGGTGATTAGCAGCCCTTGAAAGGGTTCCTCCAGTGCAAGAGCAGGCTACCTTTTCTCTAGAACACTTTGATGTAAGCAGAATATTCTAGTCACTAGAGGTGGCATACTTCTTCCAGTGGGTCCATAAAGACATAACTTTATGTCTCAGGGCTTCTAGGGAAGAAAGAGGCCCTTTGAAGTACTGAACATGATTATGGGAGGATTCGCTTAAATCAGGCACAGGACATGATCTCTGGTCCAAATTCATAGGTCTACCAAATATAAGTTCAAAGGGAAAAATATGATGCTTGCCTGCAAGGGTTGCTCTAATTTTCAACAAGGCTAGAAGTAAAGTTCTAGCCATTTTAATCTAGTATATTGCTGAATCTTAGCAGATGGGTTTGATTCATCTTCTGGGAGTCTGTAAACATTTGCATAATTACTGGATGGCAGTGGGAATAAGATGGCATCCTCTCTCTGGTTCATTATGCTCTAGTATCCAAAATGTAGAAAATACATTTATTTATTTAAGAGAGATTTTACCACTGCCTGAGTGTTGGCATCTGAAGAAGGAAAGACTTCAGACCATCCAAACATCATATACACCATAACTAGACAAAATTTCTTACTTTCCTCAGGCATTACTTCTATGAAATCCAAATGCCAGTAAGTTTCTGATAAATTTGACGGGAAAACTGCCTATACCATACCTTGAGAGTGACCTGTAAATAATTCTGCTGACAGGTTGTTTATCTCTTAAATATGTTTTGAATAACTTCACCTTTTATGTAAATATGCTAAGAATCTAGTACCTTTAAAAATCCCTCTTTTACTTAAATATGTCGGTAACACAACATTACTAACCAAGCAAATAAGGACTGTTCTATAGAAATTATTTTGTTGGATAATTCCCATAGTTCAATCAAATTTATTTTAACCCCCTTTTGAATCCATTTGTACATTTCCTTTTTTGAAGCATATATTTGGAAGTTAATAAAAATTGCTTGTTGTGTTAAATGTGAGGCTTCTAACTTTGAAATCTGCCACATTTTAACAGTGGCTTTTACAGCTGTCAGCAAAATCATTGCCTTTAGAAGTTTTTATTCTGCCCTGTGTGAGCTCTATAATGGATTACTGATCTGAGCGGCAGCTGTACAGCCTCTAAAAAATCAACTATCGGCTTCCCTGGTGGCACAGTGGTTGGGAGTCCGCCTGCCGATGCAGGGGATGCGGGTTCGTGCCCCGGTCCGGGAGGATCCTACGTGCCGCGGAGCGGCTAGGCCCGTGAGCCATGGCCGCTGAGCCTGTGCGTCTGGAGCCTGTGCTCTTCAACGGGAGAGGCCGCAGCTGTGAGAGGCCCGCATACCGCAAAAAACAAACAAACAAACAAATCAACTATCAATTTTTCATGAGATATTTTACTTCCCCTCAAAGTAGAGTATCCTCTAATTTTCCAGATTAGCTCCTTTGCATGACAGACACAAACACATTATATATATATATATATATATATATATATATAGTATAAGTATTATATATATATTAAAAACGACATGTGTCTGTGTATGTATGTATGTATTTGCACATATGTACATATATCAAGAATTGGAATTCCTGTTACTGTTATTGACTAGGCTGCTTGTGCCAACTAAACTCTAGGCAAAATATAAGCTTCCAAAATTTCATAACAAGTCACCATAGCATACGAAGCCTTAAGTTGGTCACTTTTATCCTGAGTATATGACCCATCAGGTGACATTATTAAAAGAGATTATGGGGCTTCCCTGGTGGCACAGTGGTTGAGAGTCCACCTGCTGATGCAGGGGACACGGGTTCGTGCCCCGGTCCGGGAATATCCCACATGCCGCGGAGCGGCTGGGCCTGTGAGCCATGGCCGCTAAGCCTGCACGTCTGGAGCCTGTGCTCCACACCGGGAGAGGCCACGACAGTGAGTGGTCCACATACTGCAAAAAAAAAAAAAAAAGAGATTA
>RJWK010023843.1:0-16149 GCA_004363435.1 Platanista minor | reverse complement strand
TAGTCTGATACCATGCCTACAAATTCTGGATATTATGTACTTATATCTTTCACAACAGTAAGGCATGCACATAACTCAAGTTACCAGAGGTAAGGGCTTCAGCCTTTTTAAATATGTGTCTGCTGCTGTCACAACAGCCCAGTATCCACAGTGCCACAGCCTCCAGAAGAACTGAGAAACACGCTATTAATGTATTGTCTCATCCCAACTTTTGAGTTAAATTCCAGAAGTATCACTTTTACTTTAATGACAAAACAAGAAGGGCTTTTCAAAATTACAGATCCCCAAAGCTGAGACGATAGCCAATTTAGTTCAAAAGCCTCTTTAGATTCTACAGAGTAAATCAGAGGTTCTGAACAATTTTCACACAGTTGCTCCATTAAAGGTTTTCCTTCTCTGCAGAATCTAGAATCCACTATTCACAATATCCTATCAGTCCCCCAAATGGTCTAAGTTGTTTTTTGTAATATGGCATTTTATCTGCAAAATGGGCTGACCCTGTGTTTTAACACTTTTGGGCCCTCACCATCAATATATGCCCTAAATATCCCTCAGTTTGGCAATATTGCAATTTACCCAATGAGGTCTTATGTTCTTGTGAAGGGGCAAATTGTAACAAAGGAATGCTTATAGATCCTTCTGGTGGAAGTTTCCAATAAGTTTTCTGTAAATGGCTAAAGAAATAGTAGGAGAGTACTAAAACTTGAGGAATCCTTTGCCATAAATACTAGACTTCCTTCGTAAGTAAAAACAAACAGAAATATAGACCTGTTTAGATTAGAGGAATGGGAAGAAAAAAGCAGAGCATAGATAAATTGGAGAAAAACTTTGTAGAGGGTGGTACCAAAGTTATAATATAGTATTAGGAACTGTAGGTATTAATAGAACAATGGATTTATTTACTTCTTTAAGATGTTGTGTTAAGGTCAGCCATATTTAACAAATTTACCTTCCTTCTTTGCTGGAAGTTTGGCAGTATTAATATTACAGGGTGAATGTCCTTTTGTAACTATCCTTTGTTTTTCTAATTCTTTTTATAACTGGTTTTATTTCTTCTAGTTGAGCTCTCAACAAAGGCTACTGTTTGACACATGGTCATGGCCTATGCTTTTTAAACTGGTGATATTATCCCAAGGCCCAAAGTGATGCATTGCTTTATTTCTGCTCAGGGTACTTTTCCAGCACGGTGTAACACTGCCACTTGCTGCTACATTCCTTTTCTTTCAGAAGGCACACCATAACCGAATAAGACAGTTTTTTTCCAAGGACATTAAACAGACACTCCATATGGAGTATACAATATGGTAGTTTTAATTTTCACAGGAGATCTCTCCCCAATAGGTTTACAGGAGAATCAGGAGAAAGTAAGAAAACATGTTCCTCAGTCAGGAGATATATTAATGTGGGAACCACAGAAGAAAAAAACATATATGAAGCTGATTTAAAATACCAACAACCTGAATTGGTCTATCACCAGATGGAAAGTGAGGGATTTTGGGGACATTTTCAGAATAAGTAGCACCTGTATCTACAGATTTTTCTGTATCCAGAAAAATCAAGGATATGTTAGCCTAAGGGAAATTTATTCAGACATAAATTTCATCAGTTCCTACTGCTGAGATTCCCTCAATCTGTCAATTGTAAACCATTTGACAATTATTCTCTAGCTTTCTGGGCTTTCTTCATTCTCTTGTTTCTGCAATTTCTGCATCTTCTGGAGTCTCTTTTCTTCAATCTCTTTTCCACTGTCCCAGTTTCTTGGAATAATAACATATGGTTTTGTCTTCTTTGCTGCCTTCACAGATTGGCCAGAGTAAAGTTTATTTTCTTTACTGAACAGTATTAACTGAACAGTTAACGCAGCAGTTTATAACTTCTTTTCTTCTTCATATTTTTTCTAGATTGTTCCCCAGCTGAGTAGTTGCTGCTAAGATTTGAGTAGGAATCTGTCCTTGACAACCTTCTCCCTTTCTCCTAACTTGAGTTTGGATAACCAGCAAGAGAGCAAAGGCAAAGGATAGGACCCGGGGACAATTTTTATCTGCCCTTGGATCCAGGCTGGTAAATTCTGAGAAAATTTCAACAGATAGAAATTTTAGATAGAAAATAATGGGGACTCATCTGTTTTGTGGATACAACACTGCAGTTTCTCCCAGCTCATCTTTAGAGGAGAGACTGTGAGCAGTGTCTTCTGATGGGTCACACAAGCCCCTGTTTCTTCCACAGTTGAGGGTGGCGGATAGCTGCTACTCCGTGATGGGGTGGGTCATCTTCTGGTCCCCAGTGTGCTTGCTCCGTCAAAGGAGCAAAGTCTGCTGGTTGCAGAATCCCCCACAGTAGCTTGTGTACATCCCCAAGCATGGGTCTGTAAAGTAAAAACCCGCTGTGTAGTACTTCTGCAAACTTCTGGAAAAGAGGAAGAGAAGCTTTCACATGAATAGGCTGGGTAGCTTCTCAATGGCATTAGCTTCACTGATGATCAGATAAGAAGAGCTGGTTTTCCACATGTTGTGATAAAAAAACAAAGTAGAATTCTATGACTGTTTGGCTTCTTTCTTATGCTGGTATATTTATCAACCTAATACTTTTTTTTCTTTTTTCTTTTTTTTTCCAAGTGACCAGTGAAACTACTCTACATCCTGTCACTTTCATATAGGAACAGAATCTTTTATTCTAGTTCTCAACTCTTCCCTAAATATATCTCCTTATAGTTTCTCCTTTCCTAGATCCATAGTGTATGGATGACAAGAGACTCACAATTTCTGCTTTCCTAGATCCATAGTGTATGGATGATAAGAGACTTATGTTTCTGCTTTCCTAGATCCATAGTGTATGGATGATAAGAGACTCCTGGAGACAGATTCTATGCTAGGACACAGAGTAGACTCAGAGCTAGGATATGAGGATTATAAGCCTGTGTTCTCAAACAGGGAAGGTAATTCAGTACCAGCTAAAAACGTCATGCCATCAGCCTTCTTTGTAGGGAAATGTACTGACAAAGGGAAGTGATGCTCTAAAAGATCATCACTTCCCTCTTCCCAGGAGTTTGTTTGAAGCAAGAAGGATAAAGAGATGTAGGGGGAGCAGAGGGAGCAGAAACAGCAAAGAAAGGAAGAAGAGGGCTCTGTGAACAAGAAAGTACCTTTAATTCTCAAATTTCCTTTTCCATTTTCCTCAGTCTTTCCTTCTGGCTTTCCAAGTCATTTTTAACTTTACTCTTAGAATGATGTCCATCCATTAAATACCAGCAATTAATTTGCTTATAATGTGGACCTCCTAAATCCCTTATAAATCTTGAAGGACTGTATTCTCATAAGTATTCCAAACGTGACAGAGATAGCAGTTGTTTAAGAACTGCAGGCAACATTCCTGGCTTCCCATAGTTTTCCATCATCAAAGCTAATCATGATCCTGAAGGGATTTTAGAGCCCAATTTACTCATGCTTACTCAATAGAAAAATCTTAAATTTGCAGAGGGTGGTTCATCTAGCTAGTATTCCAAAAGAGCAGAGCACTAGGAGGGAGACTTTTTATAATTTAGGGTCTCTTAAACTACTGTTATGTGGCCGTAAGAACTTCATCTGGTCCACTTAATTTTGGAACTGCCATTTACATCCCATCCTCATCACCAAATTGTTGGAGAAATATAGTTAACAATAAAATTTCCTGCCAACCCAGTCAAGTCTCTCCACAAAATGTAGAAAGAATGAAACAGTTTTAATATTGAATAAGCATTCAGCTAGACTGTGATGGACATCGTAGGCAATCTGCTAAAGAGATTGCAAAGAGAACTAAATCTTACCCTTTATATATCAGGCAGATACAATCCATTTACATACATGTTAATTGACCTTATCAAAAGGGAAAATAGAGCTCCTATCTTTATGAAAAGCAGGAAATTAACATCATGAAGCTATATGCCTAGGCTTAAACTCCCACAGAAACAGGGAGACAGGGTGACATTTTCCTTGATGTTCACATTTCAGAGGTAACACTAAGGCCTGCAAGAAAGTCATTCATGTAGTGCAAAAATTGACAAGAGGCTTATTTAGCTTAAAAGATTTACATACATCCGTAACAAACATTATCATTCATAATTTCAAGTTTCGTAAGAGAAATGCTAGAGGGAAAGGGGAATTTTTCTTTACCCTCTGATATTGGGGAAATGTTTAATACTTTTTTTTTTAGATTTATATTTACCCTTACACCACCAATGGGGTGGGAACTAGGTAGAATCATGGCCAATAGAACAAATTGGCAGTGGAACGATTAGTCTATATATGTTAGCTGTTCTCTATGAAATACTGACAAACTTATATGTGCTAGAGGTTTGGTGCTGGTAGAAGAGTTCAGGACTGAGATGGATATAGGAGGGTATAATAAAGAGGAATAATTTAATCTCATAAAAAGGTGTCTTTTAATATTCACTATGAGATAGATTGTTGCATATTTGATATGGTATAGCTGATGCACACCCTATAGTTTTAAGCTCTCATGCCCATTTCATAATGGGTTTACTTTACTTTCTTTCATGTCTCTGAGCTTGAGTCCTCACTCTTGCCTATAAACCTGTCTCTTTACCATAGCTCAAAAGACTAGTTCTTTTGAACTCATCAATTTGAAAATTGAAAGTTCACATGCCACACAGTTTTCAAATGATAATGAGTATGTGAATGTATATGAATACATACAGATATACACATATGTTACAAAGGAGAATGTATGTGTTCATATCTTTTACATTATAATACTTTTAAACTTACTTTGGCAAGAAGAAAGTGAATATAGTCTAAAATTCTATAATATCTTATAGTATCTTTATATTTCACACTATTCCTTAATATTATGCACAATCCCATAATTAAATCATAATATTTAACTGGGTTCATTTGTGATGGATTCCCATAAATTCTGTAACACTGGGCACGCTGGCATAGCTGTATTGCTGATGCAGTCTGCTGATCATGTTCTATAGTTTTGGTGGCTGACCAGTGAGCAGGACATTCTGCTGCCATGGTGGCTGCTTCAAGGATACAGTCCTCCATGTTGCCCTCTGCTGGTCTAATTATAGTATAGCTTCCATCCAGGACACTGCTCTCTTAGGGTGCCCTTTTTTTTTTTTTCCTGCGGTAGGCGGGCCTCTCACTGTTGTGGCCTCTCCCATTGCGGGGCACAGGCTCCAGACGCGCAGGCTCAGCGGCCACGGCTCACGGGCCCAGACGCTCCGCGGCATGCGGGATCTTCCTGGACCGGGGCACGAACCGGCGTCCCCTGCATTGGCAGGCGGACTCTCAACCACTGCGCCACCAGGGAAGCCCTGCCCTTTTTATTAGGAAGGGAAACTTTATACCTTCTCTCCTCATGCAGTTTTTCAGAAATCTTCATGGTTTTAGCAATAAAGTGGGTAAACACTTAAGAATTTCTTCTTTTAAAAACCTATTTTTTTAGTATGTAATTTAGAAGTCATAGTCATTATGGATATTTTACTCAGCAGTGAATCCAATTTTTTTTCCTCTTTGTATTCTTGACAGACTTTTCCCCTCAAGGTCTGATTTACTCATTTGCTTTCCGGCTTTATATGACCCTTGGCTTCGGTTAAAATATGTGACTAAAACATTATTAATGACAGAGGAAACATTAAGTAATTTGCCCTGTTGGGGTTATAAAATTGAGCATTACTGAATGAGATTATTAATGCATAGATTCAGTGATGCATTAGCAGAATATTCTTTAAAATAAAATTATTCCCAGTACAACATACATGACATGACTAACCTGACATCAGTATTGCGAAGGTTTGTATTATACTCCTTGTCATTTTATTGTTTTGCACAGTACTTAAATATTTTTCACAATGTTTCTTTAGAACAAAGTTCTATGAAACTTGAATGTCAAAATGAAGTACATTCCTGGTGTTAAAAAAACAAGTTAAAGATTTTTATAGATTCTTTTTTTCTTTTCAGTTCAAAAAGAAGTATAAGATTTTCAGTGATCTAAAATTTAGTATCTTGGCACTGTTGGTGGGAATGTAAATTGATACAGCCACTATGGAGAACAGTATGGAGGTTCCTCAAAAAACTAAAAATAGACCTACCATGTGACCCAGCAATCCCACTACTGGACATATACCCTGAGAAAACCATAATTCAAAAAGAGTCATATACCACAATATTCATTGCATCTCTATTTACTTTAGCTAGGACATGAAAACAACCTAAGTGTCCATCGACAGATGAATAGATAAAGAAGATGTGGCACATATATACAATGGAATATTATTCAGCCATTAAAAAGAAACAAAATTGAATTATTTGTAGTGAGGTGGATGGACCTAGATCCTGTCATACAGAGTGAAGTTAGAAAGAGAAAAACAAATACAGTATGCTAACACATATATATAGAATCTTAGAAAAAAAAATTGTTCTGAAGAACCTAGGGGCAGGACAGGAATAAAGATGCAGACGTAGAGAATGGACTTGAGGACACGGGGAGGGGGAAAGGTAAGCTGGGACAAAGTGAGAGAGTGGCATGGACGTATATACACTACTAAATGTAAAATACATAGCTAGTGGGAAGCAGCCACATAGCACAGGGAGATCAGCTCAGTGCTTTGTGACCACTTAGAGGGGTGGGATAGGGAGGGTGGGAGGGAGATGCAGGAGGGAGGAGATATGGGGATATATGTATCAAAGCTGATTCACTTTGTTGTAAAGCAGAAACTAACACACCATTGTAAAGCAATTATACTCCAATAAAGATGTTAAAAAAAAATAAGAGGGCAAATACATTTTTGGAAATTGTGGAAATGAGAAAAAAAAAGGATACGGAAGTATCAAAGAATAAAAAGACAGACATCTAGAAATGACAAGGAATATGAAATAGGTGCAGAACTTTCTAGAGCAGAAAGAGGCTCCAGTTCCTAACCTTGCCATCCCTTCTCCTAAATGCATGAAGCTACTGCAGGCAAAATGTCCCTGTACCAGCAGGCACATGAAGAGATGCTCAACATCACTAATTATTACAGAAATGCAAATCAAAAGTACCATGAGGTACCACCTCACACCAGTCAGAATGGCCATCATCAAAAAATCAACAAACAATAAATGTGGGAGACAGTGTGGAGAAAAGGGAACCCTCTTGCACCATTGGTGGGAATGTAAATTAGTACGATCATTATGGAGAATAGTATGGAGGTTCCTTAAAAAACTAAAACTAGAACTACCATATGATCCTGCAGTCCCACTCCTGGGCGTATATCTGGAGAAAACCATAATTCAAAAAGATACACATACCCCAGTGTTCGTTGCAGTAATATTTACAGTAGCCAGGACATGGAAGCAACGTAAATGTCCATTCACACAGGAGCGGATAAGAAGACATGGTACACATATGCAATAGATTACTACTCAGCTATAAAAAAAAGAATGAGATAACATCATTTGCAGCAACATGGATGGACCTAGAGATTGTCGTACTGAATGAAGTAAGTCAGACAGAGAAAGACAAATATCGTATGATATCATTTAGATGTGGAATCTAAAAAAAATGGTACAAATGAACTTATTTACAAAACAGAAATAGAGTCACAGATGTAGAAAGCAGTTTATAGTTACAGGGGGTGGGGTGGGGATGGGAAAGGGATAAATTGGGAGATTGGGATTGACATATACACACTACTATATATAAAAGAGATAACTAACAAGGACCTGCTGTATAGCACAGGGAACTCTGCTCAGTACTTTGTAATGACCTATATGGGAAAGGAATCTAAAAAAGAGTGGATATGTGTATATGTATAACTGCTTCACTTTGCTGTACAGCAGAAACTAACACAACATTGTAAATCAACTAGACTCCAATAAAATTTAAATTAATTAATTAATTAAAAAATTTAATATCTTGCCTCAGGGATATGAAAGATCTAACCTAGTTAAACACATAAAATAGTACTTATTTATAATAAACCTTGATCACTAAATTATGTTGTTTGTTATAACAACACAGTCCTATAAGTTTATCTGACAGTTGTTTGTTTCTAGCCAAGAATGTGTTGAGAAACACATCTGTCTCATAATTTGCATACAGAGGGTATTTTGATAATCCATTTCTCCCTTCTCTGTCCATCTATTTTTAGGCTGACTGGAAGCTTTGTGCCAGACTTGATAGTAAGCATGAGTAGCCAAATGTGGCTGCACCTTCAAACAGATGAAAGTGTTGGATCTATTGGCTTCAAGGTTAACTACAAAGGTAATGATAAATTGCTACTTTGGGAAATATGTTATCTTAATAAAACCAGAGAATACTTTTAAATTCAAGTTTAATTGTATCTATAAAATAAAAGTTTCCCAACATATAAGAATGTATTTCAACAAAATACTTGCCTCTTTAAATTAACTACAAATGTTGATTTCACTTTTCTTTAAATAAAATTGTTTTTTTTTCCCCCTTTAAAATGTGTATATTTTGCATACCTAATCTCTCCCTCAGTCCACTATACAATGCCTGTGCTTTAGGCACTCTGGACTCCTAGCCTTTCCCAGAATAGACTATGTGATTTCATAAACTTTATACAAATTACCTGGCAAAAAATCTACTAATTATTAAATACTTAAATACGAAATAAAGACTTAATTTCTTAAAGAATCCAGGGTACCAACTGTTACTATTTTAATTTTTACTTTGTAATTCGTCAGTGTATCTCTCAGATCAAATACATGGTATCAGTGTTCAGATTATCAACTCCTATGTAAATTACAGATCACAAAAGTGTTAAATTGCTACTGCCCATCCCAATATTGATAGTTTTGCAGATAAATGATGAATTACATGTGTGTAACACAATCTTTTTAGTTTCATTTATAAGAGATAGATGCAAAACATTGTGAAATCATATCTTTGACATAACATTTTTTTAAAGTAATTAATTAATTAATTAATTTTTGCTGTGTTTGGGTCTTCGTTTCTGTGTGAGGACTTTCTCTAGTTGCGGCAAGTGGGGTCCACTCTTCATCGCGTTGCGCGGGCCTCTCACTATCGCGGCCTCTCTTGTTGCGGAGCACAGGCTCCAGACGCGCAGGCTCAGTAATTGTGGCTCACGGGCCTAGTTGCTCCGTGGCATGTGGGAATCTTCCCAGTCCAGGGCTTGAACCTGTGTCCCCTGCATTGGCAGGCAGATTCTCAACCACTGCGCCACCAGGGAAGCCCATGATTAACTTTTTTTAAGTCAAATAGAGACAGTGGATGTACAGGTATACACACAATGTACTTATTAGAAATGCAATTTTGAAATTCTGACTGAAAATATGTATATGTTATTAAGTTAAGTTAAATTCTATGCTTTAAAAGATAAAAATGTGAGAGAGACCATCAGAAAGTTATGCTGCTTGAATTTATTTTTTCTATTGTAAAAGTCATTATTCTCTATCTCATCAAAGAATGGATTATTAAGTAGACAGAATTATATTACTTGCATAATAATAATTTTTAAACAGACTTTACTTTTTCAAACATCAGCTTGCCATGCCTTTGTATCCTGACATGGGGAAATGAATGCATGATGTTATCAGGGAGACAGGACACATGCATTCTGTGTTTTTAACTTGAGACTAAATTTGGTACTATATTAATTTGGATAGTTCAGGAAATCTGTATAAATGTCAGTTTAAAAAAATAAAAAGGTTAGCCTGATTCTCATTTAAATATATTCTTCCTCCATTTAAAATCTACATCTATCCCCAGTAAATAAAACAAAGTTACAAAGTTTAAAAAATGGTCATCTTCTGTTGCAAGTATCTATGTCCTGATTGTTTTCTTTTTCCTTATTTCTCACCTGTAAATTATATTCCTCTTGGTTTTATTATTTTCTTCACCCTAAGAAACTTAACCTGTTAGAAAGTCTGGAGTGATTTAAACCTTAGAAACTGTATTAATCATTAACGACAATGCTTCAGCAAAGAACTCAGTTATTAAAGCTCAGGAACAGTTTAGAGCCGCAGGGGAGTCCTGTGGATATTTACAACTCTTGAACTGCTCTCCACTCCACTGCAGTTCAAGAGCTGGAAGTACATTTTAAAGTAGCACAATTAAACATATTTTGTTTTGTTTTCTTCTCAGATTTCAACAAATAATTAAAAAATATATGTACTGCCTAAGGATCTGCTATGTGCCAGCTACTGAATGAGTTGGTATAGAAAGAACAGCCAGGGACTTCCCCGGTGGTACAGTGGTTAAGACTCCATGCTCCACTGCGGGGGGTGGGGTTGGATCCCTGTTCGAGGGGACTAAAATAAGATCCTGATCACCACGTGGTGTGGCTAAAAGGAAAAGAAACAACAGCCAGATATTTTCTCTCTTAGGAAGATCATAATATAGTGACAGAGAAAAATATATCAAACTATCCATATACAAATATCCACCAAAGTGAGATTTGAAACAAACCAACCCGGGAGATTCTTAATGAATAATTCCCTTATTCTTTCCCTCCCTTCAATCTGGTCTCTTTCAGTCTAACATCCACACTGCTAATGATGATCTCCCAGCAACAGGGAGGTGATCATATTACACCACAGCTTAAAATGTTTCCAAACTTTCTATTGCCTAAAGATGAAGTCCAGAAGCTCCACAGATCTTATCTTCCAGCGTTTTTCTCCCTACAATCCAATTTTATAAAACGATCCATAATTCTCTGAACCTAGCAAGTTGTTTCACACTTCTCCTTACACTCAGTAAATTCTATCTGGATCCATATTCTATTTCTAACTCAGCATCACATCACTCATACTGTGAGACAATGTTCAAATATTTCTTCTTCTGTGAAGCCTTCCTTAACTCCCCCATTACAAAAGAACACGTCCTCTGTTTTATAAATTCTGTATTGTATATACTACATAACCAGATGAAATGCATCATATTCATCTTTATATTTCCATTAGCAACCCCCTGCTATATCATCATAGGTAATTAATGATTGTTCAATAAAGCTGAGCAAATGAGTTGACCTACATAATATGATGTAATACAGGGTAAAGTATGTCCTCAAAAGTTTAGTTTTCCTACTGTGAAAATCATGTTTTTGCATCCTCCATAATATAAAACCTGAGCTCAAAGTTGAAGCAGGGTTCATTTTGAGAAGTTTCAAATTTTGATGTGCAGATAGCTTTAGCAGCTTCGCCTACTAAAAATAATTTTCATAATTACCATGCTCTCTGTTAAGTAGTCTGTTGGTTCTAAATGGAACACCTGCTAAAAAACTTTCTAGATTTGATCTAAACACATCTTTTTCTTATCATCTATGGATTTTGCATGAGATAGCATTAAAAGTGGATCTCCTGTAAATTAAACTTGTGTTTTATTGTACATTTTGTCTTTGAGAGTAAGAGAGAACTTAACTGTAAAACCACTTGGTCATTTTTACTCAAAGGTAAATATTTAGGAAATTTAATTTTTTTCTATGGCTATAAGTCTCTTCATATCTTTTCCTGGATGAATTTTGGTTATTTATATTTTGTTAGAAATTTTTTTAGGATATAGATAATAGTTTTCAAATATATTGACATTTCATATGTAGTTTATTTTTTTTTAATTTTTTTTAAAAAAATTAGTAAAGATATCTTATCCAAATTATCTACGGCATAAATTAATTCAAAAGAGTAAATATTTTTTCTCACTGTTTGCCAGCATCTGCTTTTTTGCTTGCCCAGCAATCCTTCCACTTTCTTCTAAAAGCTGAACTACTTTAGGCTTGATGAACTTTATCTTTTACACTTCTGTATGGCTCTGTAGGTTTGGGCTGAACTAATCAGAATTCCTTTTGATATGGTTATCAGTTTAGGATCTGGGCAATTGATACAGATTCCAGGTGAAAGAAAATCTCTTTTCTGAGGTGGTATATTAAGGGTCATTTAACTTGGTGCCTACTGGTGGTCAACTTTTGTTACCGGCAGAACCATCAGATGGAAAAAATGAAAAACAGTATTGTGGAAAAAAATTGAAACTCCTAAGTGCCTGATGGGAATACTAGACCTTGGTTTTCCAATTGTATAAGGCTATAAACTTTTCCTTGTTTAAGCCATGGTGAATTCAGTTTATGTCACTTATAGCTAATTAAGCCCTGTTTAACACACTTGCCATCTCTTTGTTATTTAATTCTTTCAACATAGAAAAGAAGGGAAGATCTATATTACAGTTCAATGCTTGCAGAATCAGATATATTTCTTTCTTTTAATTTTTTTTAAAATTTTATATTTATTTATTTATTTATCTTTGTGGTACGCGGGCCTCTCACTGAAGTGGCCTCTCCCGTTGCGGAGCACAGGCTCCGGACGCGCAGGCTCAGCGGCTATGGCTCACGGGCCCAGCTGCTCCGCGGCATGTGGGATCTTCCCGGACCGGGGCACGAACCTGTATCCCCTGCATCGGCAGGCGGACTCTCAACCACTGTGCCACCTGGGAAGCCCTAATTTTTTTTTTTTTTTTTTTAGGGTAGAAAAACACCATGGATGGGTCCCAGGGACAATGTGTACTCATAGAAAAGAACAGTTATATTAGAGAAAGTAATATTCAATACATTCTTTACTTTTTTTCAGAAAAGGAAACAGAAATATTAGAGTTCTGTAATCACCTTCTACTAACAGTGTACATCCATAATGGGCAACCTTCTTTATTAATCTTAGGACCCGTGCCTTAATGCCATTATTTATGAATTAAGTTTTGGTCCCAGTTGTTTTTTTTTTTTTTTTTTTTTAATTCTCAAATCATATCATGAGCTTGATTGAGATGTTTTGAAAATAGCATCAATTCCTTGGTTCCTACATGGCTAATTATGACACTGAGACATAATCTTGTTTAGTTATCACTGAAATCATGTTGCAGGATAATGGAAAAAATATGTAAAATGTTTTTGATTATTTTCTCTTTCTTAAGATTTCTGTTTTGAATAGTTCAGAAATTGACCCACATATATACAGTCAGTTGATTTTCAAAAAAGGTGCTAAAGAATTCAATGGGAAAAGACCATTCTTTTTTTTTTCTTATAAGTAATACTGAAACAATTGTATACCCACATGCCAAAAATAAGCAAAAATAAAAAAACCCAAAACAAAAAAACCCTCAACCCTCCCTTAACTCACACAATACACAGAAGTTAACTAGAAATGGATTATAGACCTAAATATAAGAGCTAAAGCTACAAAACTTCTGGAAAAAAAAAAAAAAAGAAAAAGAAAAAGAAAAAAAAAAAAAACACTAGCAGAAAAGCATAGTTAGCTTGGCTTAGGGAAAGTTTTTTTAGCTAGCAGACCAAAAACATATTATATGCTATGGACTAAATGTTTGTGTCCCCTCGCAAAATTCATATGTTGAAGCCCTACCCCTTAATGTGATGGTTTTTGGAGGTGGAGCATTAGGGAGGTAATTAGACTTAAATGAGGTCATGAGGGGGGAACCTACATGATGCATTAGTGCCCTATAAGAAGAGACACCAGAGAGCCTGCTCTTTCTCCTCAAGTACTCATAATGAGAAGAGGCCAAGTGAGTAAACAGAGAGAAGGTGCTTGTCTGTGAGCCAGGAAGAGGGTCCTCACCAGAACCTGACCATGCTGGCACCCTGATCTTGAGCATCCCAATAGAGAACTTGTATACAGAGTATATAATGAATTTTAATAACTCAATAATAGGGTAAAGAAAATAATCCAATTTAAAATCAGTAAAAGAACTGGCCATCCACTTGACCAAAAAAGAGATACAGATGGCTCAAAAGCATTTGGAAAAAATGTTCAACATCAACATCATTAAGGCAATGCAAATTAAAACCACAAGGAGTTACCACTATATACCCACTGTATGGTGAAGATTAAAAGTATTGACCTGCCTAGGAAGTGGAATAACTAGACTTCACAAACACTGTTGGTAGGAACATAAAATGTTATAATCACTTTTGAAAACAGTTTGACAATTTCTTAATAAACACATGCCTTCCATACGACCCAGCCATTTTGCTCCTAGACATTTTCCCAAGGGAAATGAAAGCAAATATCTATACAAAGACTTGTATAAGTATACATAGCATATATATTTAAAAAAATCTCCCCAAACTGGAAGAAATTTAAATATTTATCCATAGGTGAGTATATAAACAAAATGGGGTACTACTCATCAATAAAAAGGAAAAAGCTATTAACATACGAAAAACATGGATAAAAATCAAAATTATCACACTCAGTGAAAAGAGCCAGACCAAAAAAAAAAAAAAAAAGTTATATCCTGCATGATTCTATTTATATAAAATTCTAGAAAATGCTAGCTAAAACTTGTAGTAACAGAAAGCAGATTATTTTGGGGGCATCGGAGGAATTGATTACCAAGGGGCCAGAGAAACATTTTGTGGTAGATAGATGAATGTTCGTTACCTTGGCTATGGTAATGATTCACAGGTGTATACATATGTTAAAATTAATCAAACTGCACCTTTTACATATGGTCAGTTTATTGTTTGTCAGTTATACCCCAATGAAGCTGTAAGCAAATTTCTGTGCTAACATTACCAAGTAATGTTTCAAAATGAATACTAATATAAGCTGTTTTATTTTAAATGGTATTATTATTTTGAGAGAAATAAGAAAAAGATTTTGAGGAAAATGTTTTGATAGGTTTTGACAAGAGGGCAAGAACAATGTTTCATTTAAAATAACTTTAAGTAGAAGAGAATAGTATATTCTCAGAATTTATTTTTGAAGTGCTAAAGTGGTTATACTTTGCAGATTTCAAGTTTTTCTTTTTCTTTTTTTTTTTTTTAGTAGGTTGAGGTATTAAACAAGAGTGTCAGTGATATAATAGAGATTATAACAAGGTAAATTTAAACCCAAGGAGCAAAAGAAGTGCTGAAAATTGCATTCATTTTTCTGTTTTTTCATTAAAACATTTTTAGTCTTAAGAAAGGTGGTACAAAGTAAAAATTTGTTATAATCAATTACTTATTTCTTAATCCTGCTGGTACCTGCCTAAGAAAACCTGACTTGTTCTTGTGAGGGACTGAGTTTTATTTAAACTGAACACATTCTTTTTCTTCTCCAGTTATTTGAGATTTTAAAATTTTGCTCCACTTATATGATTTTTCCCATCTCTTTATTAGGATATTTCTCCAAAATCACCATTCGTAGAATCCCAAGATTAAGCCTTGTTATATTTCTGATTAGAGTCGGTTAAAAAAAGAATTAATCATATAAGGATATTTATATAGTAGAGATATACAGTGGTATCTGGCAAAAGAGCTAATGGTGTGTGTAGGTTTTTGTGCTTTTAGTTAGTACGGTGAAACAAAGATTCTGCACAATCCATCATTATACCCCCATAGTACTTACCACAATTCAAATGGATGGTCCAATAAATATATCAAACTGTAATCTGCAAAAAAGCTCACTGAGATTTAATGCTAAGCCAAAATGGCTTTCAGTATTAAAGAATTACTATGTTATTAGCAGTTGATTCTTAAATATTTAATTTTAAAACTATACTTTAAAGCAGAAAACTAATAATGAATGAATGATAAATAAAGATCTTTAGAGACTTTGTTAGAAATTTATGAACCCCCCAAATCTTCCCACATATTGTATTTCTTAGTTTTCCAGTGCTATAAAATCAAATTAGTGAAATAAAATTATGTAAGGCACAGTTATACCATTTTTTAAATTTATAAATATTTCCTGTTTCCCCATATCCTGTTCTTTAACTCAAGTGAATTCAATTTAATGAGATCCAAGTCATCTAAAAAACATATTTAAATGAAGATTTGACAGGATCTTAAAATGCACTCTGTAAATAATGAAAATAATTTTTAATTATACTGAAAATAAACTTTTTAGTTTTTTAGGAACTAAATTATATGTAATATACAAACATCATATTAGTGTATAACAGAGATATATTTCAGTGTTTGTGTGATTAGATTGGAATCTAAGTTCATTTGTGTAAATAACTATTTTCCTCTAAGGTGTGCCATGTACATCACTGATTCAATACTTTCTGAAAGGAAAGTTTACCTTTAAAACAACGAGCTTGGACAAAATAGTCTCTGCATTTATTTTGAGTTCTAACATTCTTTTATGAGATTTGGTAAATTAAATATTGATATGTTTATTATACGGTCCAAGAATA
>RJWK010023842.1:0-28813 GCA_004363435.1 Platanista minor | reverse complement strand
AAGAGTTTGAGAAGGA
The DNA here is from genome assembly GCA_004363435.1 of Platanista minor. Classification (NCBI taxonomy): domain Eukaryota; kingdom Metazoa; phylum Chordata; class Mammalia; order Artiodactyla; family Platanistidae; genus Platanista; species Platanista minor. The sequence goes on along the minus strand of RJWK010023842.1, from coordinate 28,797 downwards.
TAGGTGTTAGCTCTTCTCTAAATGTTTGATAGAATTCGCCTGTGAAGCCATCTGGTCCTGGGCTTTTGTTTGTTGGAAGATTTTTAATCACAGTTTCAATTTCAGTGCTTGTGATTGGTCTGTTCAGATTTTCTATTTCTTCCTGATTCAGTCTTGGCAGGTTGTGCCTTTCTAAGAAGGCGTCCATTTCTTCCAGGTTGTCTGTTTTATTGGCATATAGTTGCTTGTAGTAATCTCTCATGACCCTTTGTATTTCTTCAGTGTCAGTTGTTACTTCTCCTTTTTCATTTCTAATTCTATTGATTTGAGTCTTCTCCCTTTTTTTCTTGATGAGTCTGGCTAATGGTTTATTAATTTTGTTTATCTCCTCAAAGAACCAGCTTTTAGTTTTATTGACCTTTGCTATTGTTTCCTTCATTTCTTTTTCATTTATTTCTGATCTTTATGATTTCTTTCCTTCTGCTAACTTTGGGGTTTTTTTTTTCTTTCTCTAATTGCTTAAGGTGTAAGTTTAGGTTGTTTATTTGAGATGTTTCTTGTTTCTTAAGGTAGGATTGTATTGGTATAACCTTCCCTCTTAGAACTGCTTTTGCTGCATCCCATAGGTTTTGGTTTGTCGTGTTTTCATTGTCAGTTGTTTCTAGGTATTTTTTGATTTCCTCTTTGGTTTCTTCAGTGATCTCTTGGTTATTAAGTAGTGTATTGTTTAGCGTCCATGTGTTTGTATTTTTTATAGATATTGTCCTGTAATTGATATATAGTCTCATAGCCTTGTGGTCAGAAAAGGTACTTGATACTATTTCAATTTTCTTAAATTTACCAAGGCTTGATTTGTTTCCCAAGATGTGATCTATCCTGGAGAATGTTCCATGTGCAATTGAGGAGAAAGTGTATTCTGTTGTTTTTGGATGGAATGTCCTATAAATATCAATTAAGTCCATCTTGTTTAATGTATCATTTAAAGCTTGTGTTTCCTTATTTATTTTCATTTTGATCTGTCCATTGGTGAAAGTGGGGTGTTAAAGTCCCCTACTATGATTGTGTTACTGTCAATTTCCCCTTTTATGGCTGTTAGCATTTGCCTTATGTATTGAGATGCTCTTATGTTGGGTACATAAATATTTACAATTGTTATATCTTCTTCTTGGATTGATCCCTTGATCATTATGTAGTGTCCTTCTTTGTCTCTTGTGATAGTCTTTTTTTTAAAGTCTATTTTGTCTGATATGAGAATTGCTACTCCAGCTTTCTTTGGATTTCCATTTGCATGGAATATCTTTTTCCATCCCCTCACTTTCAGTCTGTATGTGTCCCTAGGTCTGAAGTGGGTCTCTTGTAGACAGCATATATATGGGTCTTCTTTTTGTATCCATTCAGCCAGTCTATGTCTTTTGGTTGGAGCATTTAATCCATTTACATTTAAGGTAATTATCAATATGTATGTTCCCATTACCAGTTTCTTAATTGTTTTGGGTTTGTTATTGTAGGTCTTTTCCTTCTCTTGTGTTTCCTGCCTAGTGAAGTTCCTTTAGCATTTGTTGTAAAGCTAGTTTGGTGGTGCTGAATTCTCTTAGGTTTTGCTTGTCTGTAAAGGTTTTAATTTCAACATTGACTCTGAATGAGATCCTTGCTGGGTAGAGTAATCTTGGTTGTAGGTTTTTCCCCTTCAGCATTTTAAATATGTCCTGCCACTGGGGATACCTTTGTATGTTATTTGTTGTTTTACCCTTGCTGCTTTTAATATTTTTTCTTTGTATTTAATTTTTGATAGTTTGAGTAATATGTTTTTTGGCATGTTTCTCCTTGGATTTATCCTGTATGGGACTCTCTGCATTTCCTGGACTTGATTAACTATTTCCTTTCCCATATTAGGGTAGTTTTGAACTATAATCCCTTCAAATATTTTCTCAGTGTCTTTCTTTTTCTCTGCTTCTTCTGGGACCCCTATAATTCGAATGTTGGTGGATTTAATGTTGCCCCAGAGGTCCCTGAGACTGTCCTCAATTCTTTTCATTATTTTTTCTTTATTCTGCTCTGCAGTAGTTATTTCCAGTATTTTATCTTGCAGGTCACTTATCCATTCTTCTGCTATTGATTCCTTCTAGAGAATTTTAAATTTCATTTACTGTGTTGTTCATCATTGTTTGTTTGCTCTTTTGTTGTTTCAGGTCCTTGTTAAACGTTTCTTGTATTTTCTCCGTTCTATTTCCAAGATTTTGGGTCATCTTTACTATCATTATTCTGAATTCTTTTTCAGGTACACTGCCTGTTTCCTCTTCATTTGTTTGGTCTGGTGTGTTTTCACCTTGCTTCTTCATCTGCTGTGTGGTTCTCTGTCTTCTCATTTTGCTTAACATACTCTGTTTGGGGTCTCCTTTTTTCAGGCTGCATGTTCATAGTTCCCATTGTTTTTGGTGTCTGCCCCCCGTGGGTAATGTTGGTTCAGTGGGTTGTGTAGGCTTCCTGGTGGAGGGGACTAGTGCCTGTGTTCTGGTGGATGAGGCTGGATCTTGTCTTTCTGGTGGAGAGGTCTGTGTCCAGTGGTGTGTTTTGGGGTGTCTGTGACCTTATTATGATTTTAGGCAGCCTCTCTGCTAATGGGTGGGGTTGTTTTCCTGTCTTGCTAGTTGTTTGGCATAGGGTGTCCATTACTGTAGCTTGCTGGTCGTTGAGTGGAGCTGGGTCTTGGCGTTGAGATGGAGATCTCTGGGAGATTTTCGCCATTTGATATTAATGTGGAGCTGGGAGGTCTCTGGTGGACCAATGCCCTGAACTCGGCTCTCCCACCTCAGAGGCACAGGCCTGAGGCCCAGCCAGAGCACCAAGATCCTGTCATCCACATGGCTCAGAATAAAAGGGAGAAAGAAAGAATGAAAAAATAAAATAAAATAGTTATTAAAATAAAAAATTATTATAAATTAAAAAAAATTTTAATAAAAAAAGAAATAAAGAAGAGTGCAACCAAACCATAAAACAAATCCACCAATGATAACAAGTGCTAAAAACTATACTAAACCCCCCCCCAAAAACGGACAGACAGAAAGAACCCTAGGACAAATGGTAAAAGCAAATCTCTACAGACAAAATCACACACAGAAGCATACACATACACACTCACAAAAAGAGAAAAAGGAAAAAAAATATATATATCATTGCTCCCAAAATCCACCTCCTCAATTTGGGATAATTCGTTGTCTATTCAGGTATTCCACGGGTGCAAGGTACATCAAGTTGATTGTGGAGATTTAATCCGCTGCTCCTGAGGCTGCTGGGAGAGATCTCCCTTTCTCTTTGTTTGCACAGCTCCTGGGGTTCAGTTTTGGATTTGGACCCGCCTCTGCATGTAGGTCGCCTGAGGGCGACTGTTCTTTGCTCAGACAGGACGGGGTTAAAGGAGCAGCAGCGTCGGGGGCTCTGGCTCACTCAGGGCGGGGGGAGGGAGGAGTACGGATGCGGGGCGAGCATGCAGGCGGCAGAGGCCGGCGTGACGTTGCGCCGGCATGATGTTGCCTCAGCGTGAGGCGCGCCGTCTGTTCTCCCGGGGAAGTTGTCCGTGGATCACGGGGCCCTGGCAGCGCGGGCTGCATAGGCTTCGGGAGAGGAGGTGTGGACAGTGACCTGTGCTTGCACACAGACTTCTTGGTGGCGGCAGCAGCAGCCTGAGCGTCTCATGCCCCTCTCTACGGTCCGCGCTGATAGCCGCAGCTCGTGCCCGTTTCTGAAGCTCCTTTAATCCGCACTCTTAATCCCCTCTCCTCGCGCACCAGGAAACAGGCCAGAAAAAGTGTCTTTCCTCTTCAGCAGCTCCAGACTTTTTCCCGGACCTCCTCCCGGCTAGCTGTGGCTCACTAGCCTCCTTCAGGCTGTGTTCATGCAGCCAACCCCAGTCCTCTCCCTGGGATCCGACCCCCGAAGCCCGAGCCTCAGCTCCCAGCCCCCGCCCGTGCCGGCGGGAGAGCAGACAAGCCTCTCGGCCTGGTGAGTGCAGGTCGGCAGCGATCCTCTGTACGGGAACCTCGCCGCTTTGCCCTGCGCACCCCTGTTGCTGCGCTCTTCTCCGCCACCCGCAGTCTCCACCCGCGAAGGGGCTTCCTAGTGTGTGGAAACCCTTCCTCCTTCACAGCTCCGTCCCAGTAGTGCAGGTCCTGTCCCTATTTGTTTGTCTCTGTTTTTTGTTTTTTCTTTTGCCTTACCCAGGTACGTGGGGGAGTTTCTTGTCTTTTGGGAGGTCTGAGGTGTTCTGCCAGTGTTCAGTGGGTGTTCTGCAGGAGTTGTTCCACGTGTAGATAGATCTCTGAGGTATTTGTGGAGAGGAAGGTGATCTCCACTTCTTACTCGTCCGCCATCTTCAAGCTCCCAGACTCTATTTTTAAATATATCTCCTTCCTCTGGAATGTAGGCTTCAGAAGGGTAGGAATTTGTTTATGTTCACTGTTGTATCTACAGTGCCTAGAATAGTGCTGGATGTATAGTAGGTTCTCAACAAATGCTTGTGAAATTGAATGCTTTCCAGGCAAAAGTTATATCTGACTGTGATTAAGACACCTCAGGGAATATCAATTTGGTGGTAAAGCCAAGCTAGTGATTAAAGCTGTACCTTCCTCCCCTCTTCCCTTGACTAGCCAGGAAATTTGACAGGATGTAATATGGAACGGTAAGGCCCGGTATGGTATGCAGTGTTTTATAGTAGGGAACACTTTCCTGAGGACTTATCCTCCTCCAACTGCACACTTACGCCCTATCTCTGCAATTCATTTGTGAATTGGATGGTTGGGTTATGGCTTTAATTAGGATCGTGAAAGATAGCAAGTTTAAAATTTAGAAGAACTGAGCCATATCCCTGTTTTTGGAGAACATTTTTTTTTTTTCACTAATCATGTCAACTGACCAGTTATATTGTGGATTTCTAGGTGGTGCTAAACACTGGCATCTAATCCTGATCTAGAGGAGCCAAGAAGGAACCATCCGCAGCAAGGCAATGGCATGTGAGTAGAGTAGAACTGTGATTTCCCTAAGTAGAGGTCTGCATGTTAGCATCATGGGAATACCTGGGCTCTGAAATCTCTACTCCCACCTTCCAAGGTCCTGAGCTGCCAGCTTTGGCCAATGACTGCTCAATGCCAGGCTTCTTAATCTTTTAAGTTGTCACAATCACTAAATAGGCTCTTTTATCTTTTAAAAAAGACATGAGCTTTTGTGCTTCATAATCCCTAACAAACATGCCAAGCAGCTCAAGAAATTATGCTGAATTAGAAGCAATACAGGCTGCCAGTTCACACATGTCAAAGGTTTCTTAGCACCACTCAAAGTTTCCTATGACTACCAAAGCCCATGATGGTAGCTCTGAGTTTCCAGCAAGTCTGAAATGAAGGATCTGGCAGAAATCTTTATGTTTTTTTTTTTTCATTGACAAATTTCCTTCTACATTTTCCTGATTCTCCTGACACCTATTATGTCATGCCCCGTCATGTTAGGCCAAGCAGCATCCCACAACATGGTGGAAAACAATTTTAAGAAAACTAGGGGATTAGGTATTTGTGTGAAGCTCGTCCTAGAGCCTCAAATAAATAGCTCCTGCGTATACAGTTTTTGTGGTCATGGGTACTAACACCTGAGACTTCTGCAGAGACTTCTGCAGTGGTCGCTCTATGGGGCTATTAATCTAGTGGTGAAACCAAACATTAAATCAAATTGATATGATATTGATGAAATACAGGCCAAAAACTAGAACTATAGCAAAAAAGAAGCAGAGGTTAGAAAGAACATACATATATATATGAACGAACAAATGAAAAGTCCTTAATATAAAGTTTTCAAAGGGTTAGGTTTCCATGGATTTTAGTATTTATCTTCTTTAACTTTTGCAAAGCTTAGTGCAACTGCATAAAGGAGTTCTTGAAATAAAGGTAGTAATAATCCCTGTTTGGGGTTATAAACCCTTTTTAAGCATCCTATTTCATCAATGCTCGCTGTCCCCCCAACTTCATTATCCATCTTCTTTGCCCTGCTTTGTGCCTTGTTCTTTTGCTAGAACTCAGAAAACAGACCTTCTGGAGGGGACTCTAAAACTAGGGTTGCTCATATAATTTATGAACACATGAATGACCTCCTTGTTGAGTAGAAATTGAACCCTGGTTATGGGTGGCATGTAATAGTGTCATGATTCCTCGAATTATAACTGGTGACAGTGTGAGATGGTGAGCTGGTGGAGAATAAGGTTCTGAGTGATCAAGTAGAGGTTACATGATGATTAGAAAAATTATGGAGTGTGTTAACTGCACTTGATTGTGTTAGAGACCTTATAAAAAGAAAACAGTATGTTTAGAGTCTTGAACTCCCAACTCAAAGTGGGAGTGAAGAACCACAAAACTTCTATAATAGTAGGAATATGGCTGTGTATGACCTCAACAACATAGAATTCACATCACCAAGGCTGATCTGGCTATGGCCATTGCTGTAGCACAGAGGCCAACAGTAAGCCCCTGATATATCATTATTTCTAGGGAAAATAGCTAGCCACTTGGAGAAGGCAGAGATATGGCCTCATGGAATAGATACGAATTCCAGATTCAGATTTGCTTTTCATGCTTGCAGTGCTTTTGCCAAGATCACCATTCCTATCTGGGGCCGGGGTTTTCAAAAAGTTTTTACTATAGAGTATCTCTCCCTTCATGGAACAGTCTCTTACATTCTTTTACATTCTGAAGTATAAAGCTTTACCTACGTACCTGAAAACTATACTTGAAAAAAAAGACAATTAGAGTGTAAGTATCATATTATGAAAAGGATCTTTGTATCTCTTGAGTTGGATTTAGATCATTAAATAAGAGAGAACACTTGAGGCTAAATATTGGAAACCATTGTTGAGTAAGAACCAATCAGAAAATAAGATGGGCAAATATAAAATTATAACAATGAAAATAGGTGAATCATTGAAAAAAATTGTTTCTTTCATTTTACCAGATAGGATGCTAAAACCCTCTTCTGCTCTGTTTAATTCTGGAGACACAGCAGATTCCTTAAGTGTACCAGACACCACGAACAATGCTTAGGTCTTGGGCTAAAGGAAGAAAAGAGAAGATAAAGATGGGGTTAGATTGGACAGAGTAAAGGGGAGACCTCTTGGCAGACCTATGATGTGCCAGAAGCCATCTGGATTTCAAGGCTTATTTCGTCTTTTAGGTGCTCCAGGCGTGGTGCTTGTGATCTTTTCAAAGCTGTTGTGCCGGACACTGTTTTTCCTGCCCAGATGCCCCTCTCCCCAATCCGTTTCACCAGCACTGTGCTCCTGTACCCCAGCCACTGTATTCTTTGCTGCTAAAGGCTCTGTTGTTTCTGTCAGAGGACTGTCCTTGGGCACATAGCTGCCTTACCAGTAAGGGAAGTGAATGGCAATATTCCTATCCACTGGCTGCCAGCCAATGACTGATATGAGGTTGTACCCTCACATCAGGAGCCCAGCTCCTTTGCCTCAAAAGGTAGGACAAACCTTGCTGTGTGATGTTCCAGAGCTCCCCACAGGATCAGGCTGAGGCTGGGATTTCATCTGAAATCACACCCCTGCTTGGCTTCTTTCTCTTTCCTGTTTTGTCCCCACCTACTTCTCGCAACTACTGGAAGTATTTCCATAATAAAACACACATACCTGATTCCTCATCTCAGATTCTGCTTCTGAGGAACCTGGGCCAGGACAACTAATACAAATATTTGAGAGCGAAAAACAAATTGACAGGGCTTCCCTGGTGGCGCAGTGGTTGAGAGTCTGCCTGCCGATGCAGGGGACATGGGTTCGTGCCCCGGTCCGGGAGGATCCCACATGCCGCGGAGCGGCTGGGCCCCGTGAGCCATGGCCGCTGAGCCTGCGCGTCTGGAGCCTGTGCTCCGCAACGTGAGAGGCCCCAACCGTGAGAGGCCCGTGTACCAGAAAAACCAAAACCAAAAACAAAAACAAACCAAATTGACAGCAAAACGAGAAAGCTACCAAACTGCAATAAATACATAAAATCCTATATTTATATATAACATATATACAAACATTTAAATAAAATAAAACTACCAAATGAAATAAATTCCTACAAAATTTGAAAGTGTATCAGTGAGTCTATTGCAACTGAATTTAGTTGACATAATTACATATAATATATTTAATCTATAATGTGAATATATTTTAATATATTAACTATGATGAGGAATTTCATCTTCAAAGGCAAGAGGGCCACAGCCATGCCTGGTTCCAAAAGCTGGTGAGGAAGGACACTGCCCTTTTACCTGCATCACTTAAAGCATGGATTCCACTCAGGAAGCAGAGGTCCATTTGGGAGACTACAGATTTTCCTTGAAGAAAAGCCTCTTTTTTCTCAAATGAGATAAACCTAGTGTGACTTGCAGTTGTCCAATGTCTACAATTATAACCAAAGTCAGAAAGTAGAGGTGCAAATACTCCTTGAGGAGCATATAGGCTGACAGTCATACTAAAGTGTAATTGGTTAATCTGTCAACTTGGGTAGATAAATCACATTAGATCCTCCCCGTTTTGATTGGAGTTAGGATCAAGTCTGGCAGACACATTGAAGTAATTTGGGTCCTTGAAGAAGGAGTGAAGTAAGGAGCAGAGAAAAAAGGCACTCGCAGAGAAGCTGTGGGACATAATATAATCTCAAGACAATTATGTTCAAGCACAATTTAGCCTTTCATCAATTGGGTGGTGACAAAGGAACTTTTATTAGGTTGGCCAAAAAGTTTGTTCTGGTTTTTCCGTTAAGATCTTATGGAAAAACCCAAATGAACTTTTTGGCCAACACAGTATTTTGGAAACTAACTCCAAGGAGATTCAACATTATGTCTAAGGTAGTTCAGTATGATGAGAAATCACTGTAGCTTTCTCCTGTTTCCCAATTTAGGTCTTACTTTGTTAGAGTAATGATGTTAGGTTAGTTTTTAGAGATCCTTTCAGCAGGATGCTCAGCCAGAAACTTAAATAATAATAGTAATAATACCCACTTAAAGCCAGCACTGCTTCAGGCATCCCAGCTTGTGCAAGCTTTCTCTAGGGAACAGCATTCAATTTATGTTGTTCAAACGTCTACAAATTCTTTTCATTGGTTTTTAGACTGGAAAAGACTGAGACCCAATTGCAAAGTGTAGTTGAATGCTAATGGTTTGCTGGAGATTTTCTTCTCTTGCAAAGAACAGGAACACATAGGACGCATTATATTGATTGCTTATTTGGGCTTTTTTAAGATTATGAAAAACATTCTTTTCAGATTTTCTTGAAATAGAGTCATTCTCCAACCAACCCTTTTTACATCAGCAACCTCAGGATAACATTTCCTTTGATATATCTTCTCCTTATCCTGTAGATCACATTGCCCTGGGGTTTCTCACTCCTTGAAACAATGGGTTTCAGTGCCTTAGAACACCATCCCCAAAAGAACACAGGGAATCTGCTCAGCTTTGACTGTCAAATTAGATTTTAGTTTGCATCTACAAATTAAAATAAGCACAAAAGCTAGGCTTTGTCAAGAAAAAAGATGTCATAAATCTCTTTAGCACATCCAGGCTCAAGACTGGTGGACTCATCTCATATTTCTCACATGACATAAAGAGGATGCCCCTTCCATGATTCTAGGCATGAAGCTTGCTTCATAAAGTTAGGTATGATGGGACTTCCCTGGTGGCGCAGTGGTTGAGAGTCTGCCTGCCGATGCATGGGACACGGGTTCGTGCCCCTGTCTGGGAAGATCCCACATGCCACAGAGTGGCTGGGCCCGTGAGCCATGGCTGCTGAGCCTATGTGTCCGGAGCCTGTGCTCCGCAAAGGGAGAGGTCACAACAGTGAGAGGCCCGCGTACCGCAAAAAAAAAAAAAAAAAAAAAAAAAAAAAAAAAAAAAAGTAGATATGATGAGTTTTAGTACCTCTCAAATTCACCATGAGGAAGAACCACATATTAAAAGTTTCCAATACATCTTGCAGCTATAATTTTAAAAAACATAATAAAAATGAATTATGAGAAATATCAAAAAGAAAAACAAAGCCCTACATTTTAATTAGATTTAATAGATGTAAAATTACTCTGCCAAATTGCTATTAAGAGTGCCAGAAACTTTACTCTCAATTTCTGTGCATGTCTTGATGTGGGCCATTAACAGTCCATAGCTTGGCATCTGTTTGAGGAGCACTGGTGTAGAGGAATTGGAAAGCCAGAGATTTGAGAGAGGAGAGAGAAGCAGAGGGAGAAGACAGAACACAAGGCTTTTGTGTTTTTACCATACCTGTCCTCTGTGTCGGCTTTGTAGAATTCTGTCCCCGCTAGCATGTACTTCCATCATGGCCAAGGGCAATGGCAAATCTCATTGGCAGATGGTAGCAAGGGAGGCAGATAAGGAACTCAGCGGGTACCTGCATGTCCCTTGGCAGATGCTGAAGAAAGGTGAATTGTGGGTAGTGGGTCTACCATAGGTCCCTGAGGCAAGACGTCCAGTGACTGTGATAGAGGATATGGGTTGGGTAGACTAGGCCAAGACATATATGGAGGACATGCCAGAGCCTTAGAGGGGTCTGCTCTACCAGGTGACCCTGGTAGGGCCACATCACTAAGGAACAGTAGAATGTGACTAAACAGAGAGGGACTCCAGGCTATGTCTGCTGCAGAGTTTAGCAGCAGATGCCTGCAAGCTCAGGGATGGAAGCAGCCACACCTGGTGGTTCCTGAGAGACACCAGACAGTATCCACTCCTCAGAAAAGAAAGGAGAGGACCATACAAAGTATGCGTCCATTCATCCAGGACCTTCTTGAAGAGGACCTGGGTAGAGGCAGAACATGCAGGACCAAGCCTTTTATTTGAAAGAGGTTAAGCATTTAACTTAATACACTATTTATTGTGTCAGACTTAATTTATGAGGTTGAACTAAAGCCTCCCTGATAGATATAAAGGAAAATCCAATAGGTTACAGAGAAAATAAAGAAACTGTATTTCTCTGCACATCTGGCTGTAATGTTAAAAACTGCAACCACTCTGCCCAAGGAATGTGCATATCTGTGGGCAGAAGGAATGAGCCCTTGGTTAATTAACCACCCTGTGCCCACTCTGACATCTTCCTTTGAAGAAATGTAGAGACAGTGACTTTACTCACAGTTGTAGCATTTCTGGAATAGGCCTGGTCAGCAGAAAGAGTTCTAATTTCCTAACCTCAGTATAATTCATTTTCTGTAAGAATGTCTGATTTGTAAAAACGAATCTTCTGCCTTCCAGCCAAGTCACTTGGCCTTTCCTCATGCCATTCATTTAGAGTTTCCCTACAAGTGAAAGTATATTGGCAAAAGGGAGAAAAATATTATTCAGATTCCCAAGGGCTTTGTAGGCTCTTAAATGACGCAGTCAAAACCTCACCTTGAAGTAAATAACAAAAGGATTACTAAAAGGACCAATTTCTAGATTTAGTAAATGTAATTCCTGGTGAATGACGTCTCTCTCCCAACCTCCATGGGAAGTGGGGAGGGATCAGTTTATCTCAAGATTATTTTTTTAACATAACCATTTAATAAAATGGTATGGAAAAGAAAAGTGTGAGAAACATTCTAAAAAATTATTTGATACCTAGGACTTAGAGAAGTTATAATCTCTGAATAAATTATTAATGAGAGGATTTACAGACCAAAGGGGAAATGAATTTTTACTGTCTGACTTAAATATAGTTAAATAACTACTCAAACATCAAGACAGACAATATTTTAGCAAGCCTTCTAGCAGAGTATATGTCAAATTTTAATATGCAAAAGAAGCACTTGATTCAGTAGTCCAAGTTGGGGCCCAAACGCCTGCATTTCTACAAGCTCCCAGTTGATGCTAATGCTGTTGGTGCAGGAGCTACACTTTAGGTAGCAGGGTGGAGAGGAGTCCCTGAGTTTCTATAATGCAGAACTACTTTTCATGTTTCTGAAGTCAAAAATTGAACAGTGGAGTCAAACGTCTTTGACACAAAAAGTTCTTGAATACAGTAGGGGAGAAAATTCATTTCCTTATCTGCCAATCTTGGCATATTGCTTGGAGACCTTCCTGAAAGAGCCCGCCCACAGCCCCGCATTGTATTTCCTCTGCTCCTGCATTCCCCATTGGTCTAAGATCAATTCAGCTGATTTTCTCCGCTGGCAGGATTAATGCCCTCTCCATTTCTGATCTAGGTGATCATTGAAAAGCAGTTAATTCTAACAGGTCTGATTCCAAAGTTTTAGTGCCTCCTTATGGAAGAAGCTGGCTGTCACAGGGATCTGTGCCTCACAGGCAGATCTTGGATAGAACAGTGACCACTTTTGGTTTGTCCACATGTGTATTCTATGACTCGTGGTGGCCAGTAGTCTATTTTGAAATGGGATAATGTTGCTTGCCATAGCATTTGGTATTGTTTTTTCACACTTCCTTTTTTCCTAGGCATTTCAAATACATGTTGCCATGAATGGTAGAATGATTGCTTAGTATGATTGCTTAGTTCATTCATTTATTCATTCACTCATTCATTCATTCCTGTTTTGTTGAGAAAACAGTATATACTAGGTTTTTGTGGGTAGAAATTGATAAGTCACCTTGATTAATTCTGGGATTTAATTTCAGCCAAATGTAACTGAAAACCTTAGATTTTTTGGTTTAAAAAACACATGTTATTTTTCTCACATTAGTTTGGAAATTGCTAGCATTGGTTCCATACCTTGAGCGATCAGAATAGAGGTCTTTGCAATTCTCTTGGCCTTTTCCTCAAGTTACCTGACAGCTGTTGCAGCTACAGCACTAGCCATTGAGTTCATATTCCAGACAGGAGTACAGAAGGAGACGGTAGTGTTTATTCCAGGAAGAAAAATTGCAGAAATCTGCACTTGACTTCTGCTTACGTTTCATTGACGAGACCTATGTCACATGACCTATCCTCAGCTTCAAGAAAGACTGTGAGATGTCTGTATTTTTTGTTTGTTTTGTTTTGTTTTTTAAGCTGAGCACCTTGAGATCTCCAAAAAATCATGAATGTTAGGGAGAAGTGGAGAATGGGTAGTAGGTAAGCATTTAGTCACACCTGCTCAAGGCACTTAAAGTCCATGGGGTGTTATCAATTCTGCCTAGTTGTTTTTGCTTCTAAAGGCTATAGAAAAGCTCACTTAATACACAAATGCCAAACCACAGGCACTTTTTTAATGCTTCTAACTAGCAAATCAAGTGTCACAAATATGACTTTTCCTAGATTATCTGCTTGAATATTTACCAGAGAAATATTGAGAACACTACATGTGTTCAGTTGAGGAGGTTTGTTTCATTGTGCATGTGAAGGTTCAGGCAGTGTTTCTGTTCTAAATTGCTGGTGTTAGTGGCAATTTTTATCTGTGTGTGACTGAACATAGATTATTTTTACAGACTTCATCTTTCTGCATGCAGGCTAGTGCATTGCACAAAATAACAACTCAGTATTTTGTTTTCATTTTACTGTGAATATTGTTTACTTTCCCTGTCCTGATCCAGACATAAAGCAGCATGAAGAAACACTGATTTCAAGGGCATGTACTTGCTGATGTTTTACTCTGAAAATTATAAACCAGTTGAATGTATTGAAAAACACTTTTATATTTCCTCCTAAGCAAATCACAATATCACTTTCTCCTTTTACAGCACCCTTCTAACTGACTTCAAGGTCAAAAATAGTTACTGAGAGTTTTTGCTAGCTCAGATATGTTCCTGCTGTAGCATTTGATGATCCAAAAAATGTGTGATTAAAACCAGAAAAGGGCTTCCCTGGTGGCACAGTGGTTGAGAGTCTGCCTGCCAATGCAGGGGACGCGGGTTCGTGCCCCGGTCCAGGAAGATCCCACATGCCGCGGAGCGGCTGGGCCCGTGAGCCATGGCCGCTGAGCCTGCGCGTCCGGAGCCTGTGCTCCGCAACGGGAGAGGCCACAACAGTGAGAGGCCCGCGCGTACCGCAAAACAAAACAAAACAAAACAAAAACTAGAAGAAAGCAGAGATGGAGAGAAAATGGCATGATGCACCTTGACTGATAGTTAAGCAAGTGCTAAATCAGAGCAAAATCTGTACTTACCTGGAGAATGGTCATAAAGGCTTCTCCATCCATCTGTCCATCCATCCTTTATCCATTTATTCAACAGATATTTATTGGAGGGTAAATAATGATGAAAAAGATAGAACATTCTTGAAGAACCTAAATCTTAATAGGGAAGACAGCATAAACACACATGCCTTTTATAAAAGAAAGACAGATTATTATATAGTGTGGATTGGGGTGAGCATCAGAGATGGTTGGTCATGCATGGCCAGGGAAGGCTTAAAAGTTACAGAGGCACTGAAGTTCAAACCTGAAAGATTTGAACATATGAAGATTGGGAGGTGAGGTAGAGGTAATGTTTGCATTTTAGTCAGAGAGAATAGCATGAGCAAAATCCTTGGTGAAGAAACAGTAAACTATGTTCAAGAAGCCATGGACTGTTTGATTTTTCAAGAGCAAAGAATTTATTAAGGGGAGTCACCAGTACTACTTTCTCAGGAAAATCTTTCCTATGTCTCTAAGATGTCTGGACAGATGCTCTGTCCTTCCCCAGTATCCTGTGCTTATCTAGCCAAACAGCTAGAATATATGGCTCAAAAGTCTGGTAGGAGCAGTATTTTTCAAACTGCAAGTTGTAATTTGTAATTATTTTATTTATTTTATCTATTATTTGCACAGTTACTATTCACTTAGGTTTACATATCTATCTATTCTTTCTTGTGCTCTTTCTTTCTTCTTGTATGATTGACCTTCTGTCTGGGATCATTTTCCTTTTGCTTGAAGAACCCCATTATGTATTTCTATAGCAGCAACAAAATCTCTAAGTTTTTGTTTGTCTGAAAACATTTTCATTTTATCTTCATTTTAGAAGGCTATTTTCTCTAAATAAAGAATCCTGAGTTGGCAATTATCTTCTTTCAGCACTTTAAAAATATCATTTTATTTGCTCCTGGTTTCTAGTGTTTCTGTTGAAAATTCTGAGAAGTCAGCTGTTAGTCTTTTGTCGCTCTTTTGAAGGTAATGTGTCTTTTTCCCCTGAGTGCTTTTAAGATTTTCTCTTTGTTTTTGGCTTTCAGTAGTTTTATCATGATGTATATAAGCATGGTTTTCTTTGTAGTTCTCTTGCTTGGAGTACAAAGAGTTTCTTAAATTTCTTGTGTCTTTCACTAGTTTTGTAAAAGTTTTGGCCAGTTGTTTATTCTCTTCTCCTTTAGGAAGTTCAGTTACACATATGTTAGATATTTTCTCTAAGTCCCAGATGTCTCTTATGTTCTTTTCTATATTTTTTTCCTTTTTTTGGTATCAGTGGGTACCAATTTGGATATTTTCTATCAAACTCTATTCTGAATCTTGTATTCTGGTATCTACAATATTAAGCCCATTTCTTGAATTTGAATTTTTAATTATGGTTATTGTATTTTTAAGTTCAATAATTTCAGTAGGATGCCTTTTTAGTAGATTCTGGTTCTCTGGTGAAATTCTCTACCTTTTTTTAAACCTCTTTCCTTAAAAATATTAATCATGGTTCTTTTAAGTCTGTGTTTGATAACTTCAGAATCTCAATTATTGATTTATTGCCATTGCCTATTTTTGCTCTTGGCCTTTAATCATTTGATTCTTTATACATGTATGCCAGTTGATTTTGTATTGAATATTGGATATTGTCTATGAAAAATTATAGGAGATACTAATTTCCTCCAAAGAGATTTTAATTTTACTGTGGTAGATACAGTACCAGGAAGATACCTTGATTCAATTAGGGACTGAATTGATTTGAGGTTATGTTTCAGGATTTGTGAAAACTAGTATGATTATAATTTGTAGTGACTCCTAGGGCCTAAGATTTTAAGGATATTAAATGAAATCCTAGAGCATTTACCAGATTCTACCTCCTTAACAGGATATGAACTCTAATTTTTGTCTATCACCAGTGCACAGCTTAGGGGCTGGCAGATGTTTTAGGTGTAAAATGCATGCAAAATGTTGGGCTTGCTTTTCTTCAGAATATTGGTCCTTTAAGCAGTGTCTGTCTTTGAAGTCCTGAACTCTTAATTTTTTATCTCTTAGTCTGGTGAGATTGCCACAGACTTTAGAACACTACTTTCTATGACATTGGTGCCCTGAGCTGTAAATTAGCAAATGGCCAAGAGGAAGAAGTAGCCGCAAGTATAGGATAACAACAATGCATTTTTCTTCTTCTGCATCTTATATTCCTGGCTGCTTTGGTTGTTCTTTAATATATTCAAACCATAATTAAGTTTTGATTGCCAACTAATTGTAAACACGAATGGTTGGGCTATACACACTTCACAGGACTAGAGAAGTAGGAAATCTGCTATGTCTGCTGATGTGAAACTGCATGGCATTTGGCATCTTGTGCTTGTATACTTCTGAGGTGTTTTGATCAGGAAAATAGATTCTCCACTATTCAGTAAGCCTTCTCATGTATCTGGAGGTACTTCCCATACAACCAGAAGGAAGTGAGTATGAATTCCTTGCTTTATTTTTTTTCTACCACTTTCACTTTAAAAAGGTAATAAATATTATGAGATGCTATTTAAAACAAAAATGGGGGCAAATAAGCAAAGCACAGCTATGATAAATGAAGAAGCAATTATTTAATTTGGGATATTTTTTTTTCTTTTTAAAATGGATTTCTATTGTTTATGGTGTCCTTCCTTGATTATAAAGGGTAAGAATTTTTACTGATTTTCAAAGCTAGGAATTTTCTAGAGTTCTTATATAAAAATTCCTAAGACTTTTGCCAATTTAGCTAGCACATTGAATTTGTAATTTATTATCAGAGTATGTTTTGCTATAAGCTGTGTAAACTTTTGCATAATTTTTGAGGTCACTTTTCCATGTTAGCAGCATTCTATTTTGATCTCAAGGTTAGTACTATACCTCCAAACAGATAGGAACACAAATTCAGTTGGACCTCCTTTAAAAATCAGGAGGGTTTTAAAACCTTTTAAAACCCTCCTGACTTTCTTTCTCAGAAGGGTTTTTTTGTTTTTATAGACCATCCTGCAATGAAGATAATAATTGTTTAATTCAGCCTTGTCATTTGCTGTAAACACCAGCTGCTATAATTGTTGGTATTCCACGTGAAGCATTTTTACCAACTGTTAGAAAAATATTTTTAAAGGAGCACAAAGCAATCTGGAAGTATGCAACAAAAGCATACAATACCTGGAAATTTTAGTCCATATATAGTTTCTAATTTATATTTGTTTCTCTCTGATAACTTTGGACTTTTAGTTTCTCTTTTATTATATCAAAAATATATTTAAAACCAGGAGAGCCAGGACAATACAGTAGTAATTGAGGATTAGAAATAATCTATACATTTCCAGAAAAGGAAGAAAGATTATTTTCAAATTTTACTAAATGATGTAAAAGGAATTCTCTACTATTATATTCCCTACTGATGTATGACAATAGTATGACAGAGACATAAATGCATTTTCAATATACATTTTTTATATAGAATGCTAACTTAAGAAATGTATCATAACAGTCTCCTCTTAACATATCTATTAAAATACTCTTATCTCCCCTCTTTCAAGTATTCTCTTCCACCTGGGATCCTTATTTTGTGAATGGTCCGTCATCTACCCAGCTCATCCTTGCCTTGCTTGTCTCAGCTCTCCCAACATACCAACCACCAAATCCTGTTAGTCTGCCTCATAAACTCTCCTTGCTTCTCCCTGTTCACCCTGCTACTCCCTTAGCATAGTCATCATTATCTCTTCCTGGGATGACTGCAACAAACTTCCACCTAGTCTTTGACTCCTGTCTTGACTCCCTCTTATCAGTTCTCCATTCTGCACCCATCTCTTCTTAAAACATGTCCGTTGCCCCCAAGCCCATCTGTGTAACACCCTGAATCCTTAATGTGGCTTACGTGGCCTTTTGTGATCTAGCAGCATTATCATTCTAGCCTCATCTCTTACCCTTTGTACTTCAGATGCTATCAGTTTCTCAAACATGTCAAGTTCTCTTTAATCTCAGGACTTTGAAGATGTTCTTTTAGTTTAGAATCCCTATGCTGAACCCTTTACACCTTTACCTACTCATCTTTTAGGGGTCTTGAATATCACTTCCTCTGTGAGATATTCCTTGTACTCCTCCTTTTTAAATCTGGATTAGTTGTCCTTCATCTGTACTTTTGCATCACCCTATACTTATACTGCATTGTTGCCTATTCACTAGTGGGTGTACCTCATGAGACAGTAAATTAATTCCCTGATGCCAAGGATTGTGCATGGTTTGTGGTTTCAGCCCCAGGGCCTAGTATAATGCCTGGTATATTGTAGGTATGCGATGAAATGTGTTGAAAGTCTTTTGTTATTGCTAAATTTCTTGTATCTTATGTCTATAGTCTGTTGATTTTCCCAAACAAAAATTGAAAAATATGATCTAAAAGATATGTGCACTTCATGGATGAAGCAAGTGAGAGAGCTTGCTTCCTGTCTCTCTCTCTCTGTTATCCACCACATAAGGATATGACAAGAAGTCAGTAGTCTGCAACCTGGAAGAACGCTCTCACCAGAACCTGTCTGTGCTGATACTATGATCTTGGACTTTCAGCCTCAAGGACTGTGAGAAATAAATATCTGTTGTTAATAAGCCACCCGTTGTATGGTATTTTGTTATAGCAGCCTGAACTAAGACAGCAATTAGTACCAAGAAATTGGGGTGCTGCTGTAACAAATACGTAAAATGTGGAAGTGCTTTTGGAACTGGGTAAATGGGTAGAGGCGAGGAAAAGCCTACATTTCTGTGAGTGGACCATTAAGGGCTATTCTGGTGAGAGCTCAGAAAGAAAAAAGGAGAGTTGTAGACAAAGCCTCAGTCCTCTTAGAGACTACCTAAGTAATCATGAACAGAATTTTGGCAGAAAAGTGAATGGTGAAGCCCTTTCTGATGAGGCCTCAGACATGTTATTGGAAAATGGAGGAAAGGAGATCTTTGTTATAAAGTGGCAAAGAACTTGGCTGAGTTGTGTTCGTGTTCTGGTGCTTTTTGGAAGTGATTTCTAAGCAAAGTGTTGAAGGTGTGACCTGGCTTCACCTAACTGCTTATAGTAAAATTTGGGTAGAGAGACATGACTTGAAGACAGAATTATTAAGCAAAAAGGAACTAGAACTTTGAGACTTGCAAAATTCTCAGCCTATCCATATTGCAAAAAAGGAGAAAGTATATTCATAAGGGAGGGAACACTCAGGGCATGGTCAAGCATGAGAAATGATGGTATGATAAGAGATGTAGGTATGAACCCTGAACTTAATCAGCTACCCCAGCAGGAAAATTGCCAGTTTGAACTGAAGAGGAAAGAGATGGGAAGGAATTAAGGAAGGGTGTCAGATTCCTAGGATTTTATAGGACAGGACTGTAGGGCTGTTTGGCTGCAAACATGTGCTATTCTTGAAGACAAGGGAAGACTGACCCCGAAAGTGACTCAGAAATCATCAGGGTTGCCTCTCTGGTTTCAAAAAGGGAGGTCATCACCTTGCTTTCAACAGGCCAGAAAACCTCTGCCCAAAGTGGGGCCTCTCAGAGCTGTGGGGCTGACCCCTGCCCAGCAGAACTTTGGGGGCAAGACCACCACCCCAGTGGGTCTGGAAAGTGGGCCATCTGCTCCGGTGGGCTGGGAGAACAGAGCATTGAGCCAAAGAGGATTATTCTCCTGCTTGAAGATCTCATGAAGTTTGCCTGGCTGGGTTTTGAACTTACTTGGGACCCATCACCCCTTCCTTCTTTCCTATTTCCCGCTTTGGAATGGGGATACCTATCCTATTCCTGTTCTACCACTGTGTTTTGGAAGCACACAACTTGTCTGATCTCATGGTTTCACAGCTGGAGTGGAATTTTGCCTCAGAACGACTCTTACCTCGAGTCTCACCCATATCTGATTTACTAGCTGTATATGGTCTATTGATTATTATGAGAACCAAGAAAGGAGTGTGGCTGGACCCACACAAAGATATTGAAAACTTGAGTATAAGAAAAAGAACTCAAGGGTCCTAGTCTACCATATAAATCTTCATTCTACCATATATATATGAGGGATTCTGGGCAAGTTGGTCCTTCTCTATAGATCCTATTTTCCCCTTCTGTAGTATAAGGATGGAATTAATTCAAGTCATATTCCATGGAACTCAGATTCTAAAGCGTGTTCCAAGAAAAACGTTTCCACGAGCACATGCATTTGGAAAATGCCATGTTCCTTAACCTTCTAAAAATATCACAACTCTATTAGCACATTAAACGCTCTCATAATTCCTGCAGTAAAGCAATCCCTTTTCTGCCAATACCTAATAATAACCTGTGTAATACACTTTTGAAAACAACAGACCAGGTGGTCTCTAAACATCAACTT
The DNA here is from genome assembly GCA_004363435.1 of Platanista minor. NCBI lineage: Eukaryota > Metazoa > Chordata > Mammalia > Artiodactyla > Platanistidae > Platanista > Platanista minor. Next base: position 8,373 of record RJWK010023842.1, on the reverse strand, counting down.
TAATTTCCTATAAATGTAAGAGTCTAGGTACAGGGCTGTGGAACCTGTTTAGAGAGTGCAAACATTTTATCTCAGCATGTTATATTAGAATAAAAGTGAAAGTTGGAAATGTTAGGAGAAGCATTGCTACACATTTCATGGGAAGATTATCAGTGGCGAAAATGCATGAGACATCACTAACACAGGAGAATGTGCAAGTGTTGCTGGTAGATGGGTGGGAAGATGGAGGAAGACAAGTGACAGATTTTCCCATTGTTAAATTAGTCATCAATAAAACTGTGCGTTAGAATAATTGTTGTTTGCTCAAATTTTGTGAGGTCCCCTGTGGTGTCTGAAACCTAAGCATTGACGTAAGTCCATGAGATATCTGGGTAAGAGAGAAGTGAGCAAATGAGTTCTCGATTGGAGGGGATGGTAAGAGATGAAAAGAATGTTGTAAATGATTTCAGCTAGTGCAAAAAAGGTTTGAAGCTATGTAAATATGCAGACTTTTACGCAATGTTAATTGTCATTAAATTTCAACTCCAAAATGAGCTGATAGCTCTCTGTCCAAAGCCCAAAGTTAAGGTAGACAAATATGGCTAAAGACAATTTAATGTGCCCTCTCTATGAGATATTTATTTAGATTTCTTTCCACCTCTTTTATAAATAAAAATTTTAGACATAAGCAAAAGAAAAGAGCATAATAAACTGCTGATGTCCATTAATCTTCCTGAAGATAAAACAACAGCACATAATGGAAATATAATGTGAAGCTAGTCAATATCTGCAGTGGATCAGACAGTCTCTCAGTTCACTCCAGAATGAATACTCTGAGTTAGTATTTACAAGTTTATTTTTTAATCTATAGGCCTCCCTTGTGGGTCCCTATTATTGAATCCAAAATATGACTTCTTCTCACAGAGATATAAACAATCATAAGAGAAAACAATTTAATATCTGCAAATTAATCAACATTTGCACCACATTAACAAAACAAGGCTAATTCATTTATGCTAATGGACAAGATGAAAGTGAAGCAATGACAATGTATGTTGGAATCTCACTCATTAGTCCATAAATGATTTTGGTGACTTCATTGCTGAATCAGATAATAGTTTTTTTTTTTTTTTTTGGAGTATAATTGTTTTACTATGTTGTGTTAGTTTCTGCTGTCCAGTGAAGTGAATCAGCTATATGTATACATATATCCCCTCCCTCTTGGGCCTCCCCATCCCCCCACCCCACCAATCTAGGTCATCACAGAGCACCGAGCTGAGCTCCGTTGTGCCATACAGCAGGTTCCCACTAGCTATCTACTTTACACATAGCAGTGTATTTATGTCAAACCTAATCTCCCGATTCATTGAATACTGAAAGATGATTTCCTTAATTTTTTTGTGTTATTTACAGTATAACTACTACAGACCTGACATGCTTTTAAGTTTAATCTGCATTATTAACATTTTCTCCATTGCATCCTTAAGTCTAGAAAGTCTACAGAACAATAAATCAAGCTTTGATCCACAGCATTTGCACAATTCCATGGTATAAATACTCTCATCAAGGCTGATTTCAAGCTACCAAGATGAAGTCACCAAACAGAGTGGGATACTGCACCACTATATAGTATTTCTACTATACAGATACAATAGATGTAAATAACCTCAAGAGCATAGATAATAAAAAAATGCAGTAAAATATTTAGGAACTGATTACTTTTGAACATTTATGATGTTCATTTTCAATTGTACATATTTAATTGTAAGTTTATGTAGTTTTTTAATAATGGCTCTGTTTAGAGTAGAAAAGTGATTGCCAGTGGCTGAGGGCTGTGCTTATTAACTTAATGGGGGGAATCATTTCACAGTGTATATGTATATCAGATCATTACACTGTACACTTTAAATATCTTGTGATCTCATCAGTTATACCTCAGTAAAGCTGAAAAAAATAGTGGCTCTGTTTAAAAACTGTCTCTCAAAATTCCTGAAAATTTAACCCTTGACTCTCATAAGGCAGTATGAGCTTGCTTCAGCACACCACTGACCGTTCCCCTTTACCTATTTCCTTCTGACCAGTTTTAAATTACTTTTTTTTTTAACAGTTGAGTAAATTGAGGTTGATATTTTATGTAGCTTCCAGAATAAATCTCCCCCCCCACCTATATCGTTGTTTCCCAAACTTTATTTCCTTTAACGCTATATCTTCAAAACTTTGATAAAATAATTTAGGGAAATACTGTATTCTTCTTTTGGAAATGATCTTGCATATTAGCATACTAAGTGCTCTGAGAAGTCCTGCAGTAAGAAAGCTGTCTAACCCTTCTTAAATTTATGGATTATGAAACTCATTTTTTCTTCATGTAACTCATATTAACATCCTCTAGAAGTCTTTTTTTTCCTGATGTAACACGTATTAATATTCAAATTAACAATTTGGAAAATACAGCAGATGGTGGCCAAACATAGATATATGCACAGGGTTTTGAATTATTTCCCCTATACCATCCAGGGGAAGTTCATTTTAGTTTCCTCATACACATTTCTCTCCATACGCCAATGGTCAGTACTTTGTGGCAATAATAATAAAATAATAATAATAATAACATTGTTTAACCCTTGTTTTGTCCTCATTTTGTGCCAGGCACTATTGTAAAAGATTTACATGGATTTACTCATTTACTATCCATAGCAACTATTTGATGTAGCAACTATTATTATTGCTATATTACATATGAGAAAACTGAAGCAGAGATAGATTAAGTAACTTATCCAAAGTCATTAAGCTAGCAAGTGTCAGAGTTGGGATTCAAACATAATAAAATGGCTATAGAGTTCATGCTGTGAAGCATCACCCTATACTGCTCTTCTGAGCAATTTCAATATTACTTGAATTTTAAAGCTCATTTAAAATTCTTCCTTTTGATGCAATTTCAGGTCTGCTTGTCTGTACTCAGGGATTTAGCCCCTTCACATAGGAACTGAGTTTGGAAAAGCTGCACATGTGTATGGGAGATGTCAACAATGAGCAATGTACCTATTTATTGCTGTGCATTTTAAATGTTTAATGGTATTTTGGGTTTAACATTTAATTTTGGATTAAAGTAATATGCCTTTAATAATAAAAACAGTCATCATCATCATCAACTGTTCAATGATTACTATGAGACAGGATTTGTTACAGGCAACTACAATATCATCTCATTGAAGGTAGTGGCTTGTCTGGCTAGTTTTCTGCTAAATATCAGGAATATATCATTCCTGAAATCTAGAAGACATATAGAAGGCACATAGTAAACATTTGTTGACAAAATGAACGAGCAAATGCATGATTGTATAAATCTATTTTTTAAGTAAATTTATTTCCTTCAATCCTCAATATCCTCTGAAGGAAGGTATTATTAACATCATTGCAGGTGAGAAAACAAGATATTCAGTATTTGCCCAATGTTGCATAACTGGTAAGTCAGCCAGGATTCAAATCCCGGTCTGTCTGATTTCAATGCTTCTGCTCTTAATGAATACATTATATAGCCATATGTCTATAAATCAAGATACAACTATAACAGGAAACAGTATAACATAACAAAGTCTTTTGTAAGTAGAGCACTATGACAGCTGCTTAAGTGCAGCATTCAGGAAATGTTTAACAAGAATTCTTCAAAGTAGAAGTGGTCAGTTGTACAAGTCACATTGTAGCTCAACAAACATCTTGTCCTTCTACTCTACTTGGGAAAATGTTAGAGGTTCTGAATACGGAGTTTTATTTAGCCCTATTAAACTCAGAAAATGTAGATGAGATTAAGTTATTTTTTATGGGCAGGAATTTGAATTATCTGTTCAGTTTGTATGTTCCAGTGGCTCGTTGAATTTTACAGATTTTGTATTCATTAATGTGTTTGCTGAGTTGTTCCTACTGCACGTGAAACCTTAGAGGCCCCACCTTACTATTTTGTTCTCATGTATTTTAGATGAGCTCAGTGAGTAGTTAAATTAAGTGACAACTATTAAATTTCTCAAGTATGGCTCGTTATCCACACCCACAAGTACATAATTAACAGACATGGTGTTTTAACTGTGACAGGTTAATTATCTTAAATAAAGGCATATTTTAAACATGGTGAAAGTGAATTTCTCTGATAAGAATGTTCTAAATTTGTTTTTACTAAAATAGTTGTAAGGGATAGGTATACCTAGGTGACTTCAAGGAGATGACAGATTGGGGAGGAAAACTGATGAAAGAATCCAAGAGTATAGAAACACAAAATGGTGATGATTATTGTGATATATGCTGACTTGACGGAATAATGGAATCATGGATCTCAGAGTTGGAAGGGATCTCAAGGGACAGTCTGGAGCAGTGCCCAACCTTCAGGCAGGTATCATTATCCTCATTTCACAGGTGAGGCAGGGAGGCTCAGATTATATAATCTGCCTAAGGCCAGTAGCTAATAGGTAGCAGAGAAGGCAGTAGAAGCAGGTATTGTAGTTTCTATTGCATTGCCCTTTCCCTTAAACTAAGTTGAAAGCATTTAGTACTACATTATGAATTTAAAATATGTTTTGGAAGTAAAAAAATGTCTTCCCGTAAAAGACCCTCAGGAATCAGCTACAGATGTTCTCCCAGGTGATTCTTTTGGGAAGGACTTTTACCCTCAAGATTTAGAAAACTCTCTTTTTCTCCAGTAGTTGAATAGAGATATGGGAAAAGCCAATAAGACTAGGCCAGAAGAGTTTCCAAGTGTAATGAGCTTATGCCTTGGATGGCTCGGAAAGGATGGGGTACCAATAAGCACCAAGGAAGTACAGCAAACCCAAGAAGTACAGCAAACCCAACAGTCATGTAGCTATAGGCTTAGAGCTGAATATAGAGTAGCAGATGGGTCAAAATATTGATAAACAAAAATGCACAGTACTTTGTTCATCAGGCTTTAATGTGCATCACATCACACAGAATATTATTAAGAATTTATTTTCAAAGGCCCCACTAAATCTCAGATAGGATCCAGAAATGCATATTTTGTAAACATCCTGGGTGATTCTGATACAGGTAGTCACTGATTACACTTGAAGAACATCTATGAATTAGAACAGTGCTTCTCAAACTCTAATATGATTACAGATCACCTGGAGATCAAGTGAAATGCAGATTCCAATTCAATACATCTGGAGCAGAGTCTTAGATTCTGCATTTCTAAAAGCTCTCAGGAGATACCTGTGCTACTGGTAGTTGGAGTACTTTTTAAATATCAAGGAATAAGAATACTAATATTTAATCAAATAATGTTATTACTGTTTAACATAAGAATGATTGATGGTAACTTAATAGGCCAATAAAAATAGTTGTCTACTATGAAAATTATTTTCCTTTAACATATCTGCATATCTGGTGAATAAAAAGATAAGGAAGTGTTAATGGAACTAAGTTTTTGTTGAATTTTTTAAAAACTGTCCATAGCGTGGTGCATTATACTGAATTTGTTTTTAGTTTGAGATCTAATTCTGACTCTGACATCAGCTGTGTGAAACCTCCATCAGTAAGATAAACAATATGAGGGTAACATTTAAAAAAATTACAATTTATAAGCTCTCCAATATACTGAAACTGCCACATCTAGTAATGGTACATTAATACCAGCTGGTCAGTATGGGCTGTGTTGTTTCTGACAAGAGAGTTTTAAGTTTATCTCTTTCTCCCCACTCATGAAACATGCAACTGAATAAAATGTTACTTCAGTTTATTAAAAGTATGTAAACTATTATTGTTAGTAATGTAACCTAAATAAAGTTGAGCCTCCCTGTGGCTCCTTTTCTGCGTGGAATTTTTCAGAGAAACATCAGTCTGGCATTCAAAATAATTGAGAAGCAACTTAACTTCTTCACTTCTTTTTAAAATGCCAAAAGAGTTGACATTTATGAACCACAGGAAATATGCTTAAAATAAATCCTTTTTCCTCATCTCTATTACTTTCAATTTTTCCAAAAACATCTCCAGATATTCCTAATTATCTTTCCTTTCCTATTGCTCTTGAAAACTCTCGCAAACCCAGTCTGATTAACTTTTTATACCTCTCCCCTCTGCTTTCTGTCTCAGCTCTTTATCATATAGATCAACTTTGCTTCTCTTGTTTCTGTTAATTTTCAAGTCCCTCCTTTACCTGCATTCTGTACAGCAAAAGGCAGAGGTTCCAAAACCTGATTCAGGGAGCAAGAAATCTTTCTCTTTAGAAATGGGGCAGAGGAGGAAGGGAGGGTAAAATTTCACAAATCATATAACATTGTTTTTTTGGTTCCTGTCATAATAACAAATTATTTGCCATGTATCTCACAAGTGATCTTGACACATTGCTTGAGATATTATGCTATATTCCACCGCCATGTAAATCTACGACTCTAAGGTAGTGTGAGAACACCTGATGTAAGTAATTTTATATTTCCAACCATATAGTTTGCAGTACTCCTCCGAGGAATCAGTAGTTTCCTAATCTGTCAACTTGCCCCCAAATCTAATGATGACTTTCAAAACATGCCTAATTTTAATTCACTTTGAACTAAGACAGACCATGCAAAACTTTCATTTTGTGAAAAAGGGTTATGATTCAATATTTTAAGTATATTTTTAGTCAATCAGAAAAAGAATGATCCTTTTAGTTTGGAGTAAGCACTGCATGCCCCTTTAGCAATAGAAGCTGTTGGGATAGATTGGGATAGTATTACTAATTTTGAAGCCAGTAATTATTTTAATTAGTGGGATTATTAATAATATGTTATTGGTAGTTAAGCTTAATTAATAAAGCTAAATGATGCATGATTTAACATATGAATACATAAACCAGAAATTATTATTCAAAGATTCACTTAAGATTTCATGGGACTAACCAATCTATAAATCATCCAATTTAATCAGTGATACAGATACTTTATACAAAAGATATAAAAATTGTTTAACAAACATGAGGGATTAACTAGAAATTATGGACTATTTTAAAACTCTAATTCATTCCAAAACTATTCCAGTTTGAGTTTTTGGTGTGAAAGCAATGTTAGCTACAAAACATGTTTTGCAGACTTTTTATACAAAGTATCTTAAAACGCTTGGGATCAAATAATTCAGGCACATTTCCAATAATTCTGGAGATCTGGATCCTCTGACATTCTGACCATTCAGTCTACAGTCTAGATAAAAAAGCCACTGCTTAACAATTGTACTTTTCCAAAATAATTTCAATTTAGAAATCACAGGTAAAATTGTAAAGGAGTTTTTATTCTAAAGTGGATTTTCATTTGTCCAAGCAAGGAAAACACCCGATAAGCCTTTACTGAGGAACTCTGATTTGGTTCAAATTTTGGAATCAAATTTTTGAAATGGACAACTACGTGTTGATATAGTTATTGTGTCTATTTTCAGCAGAGAATCGGTTGGTTACACTGGCAGTTTTGATCTGAGATTAATCTAGATTTCCTGGATGTAATTCCCATAAGAGCAGATGAATGTGTATATTCATTTGACAGACATAGTAGCTCAGTTTTCTGAGAGACATTCACAGGGAGACAAATGTGAAACAAGAGAGGTCTGGCGACAAAGACAGCTGATGTAGAATCCTCCCCAGGCCGTGAGGAGCTAGGCTTTTGAGTTAGACATTTTTTTTCTTTAACATCTTTATTGGAATATAATTGCTTTACAATGGTGTGTTAGTTTCTGCTTTATAAGAAAGTGAATCAGTTATACATATACATATGTTCCCATATCTCTTCCCTCTTTTGTCTCCCTCCCTCCCACCCTCCCTATCCCACCCCTCTAGGTGGTCACAAAGCACCGAGTTGATCTCCCTGTGCTATGCAGCTGCTTCCCACTGGCTATCTATTTTACGTTTGGTAGTGTATATATGTCCATGTCATTCTCTCATTTTGTCACAGCTTACCCTTCCCCCTCCCCATATCCTCAAGTCCATTCTCTAGTAGGTCTGTGTCTTAATTCCCGTCTTACCCCTAGGTTCTTCATGACATTTTTTTTTCTTAGATTCCATATATATATGTGTTAGCATACAGTATTTGTCTTTCTCTTTCTGACTTACTTCACTCTGTATGACAGATTCTAGGTCCATCCACCTCACTACAAATAACTCAGTTTCGTTTCTTTTTATGGCTGAGTAATATTCTATAGTATATATGTGCCACATCTTCTTTATCCACTCATCCGATGATGGACACTTAGGTTGCTTCCATCTCCTGGCTATTGTAAATAGAGCTGCAATGAACATTTTGGTACATGACTCTTTTTGAATTATGGTTTTCTCAGGGTATATGCCCAGTAGTGGGATTGCTGGGTCATATGGTAGTTCTATTTGTAGTTTTTTAAGGAACTTCCATACTGTTCTCCATAGTGGCTGTA